>RJWJ010005111.1:0-70553 GCA_004363605.1 Indri indri | reverse complement strand
TGAGTGTTCTGCCAAGCAGGATACAGCAGTGAAGAAAATCAATGTGGCCCCTGTTCTCATAGAACTTATGATCAATTCCAGAGATATCCAACATTGGGTTTAGGAGGGATTTTTTTTCATTTTTTATTTTTTTAATTTAATTTCATTTTTCTCTGCCTCCCTCCTAGGATGGATATTAATCTAATTATAATACAAGGTAGAAGTGGGAGGGAAGTTGAGAAGCAGCATTTAAACTTGGCGACCCAGTAAGGGAAACTCATCCTCTTAAATACATGGCAAACAGGCAAGGGGTTGATAAACTCCAGTGAGTTTCAAGCAGAATAGAGGGTTTCTAGTCGTGCTGGGAAGAAAGAACAGTTTCTTGCTGCCTCTATGACATTGGGCAATAGCTTCATTATCCTATATCTCATTTTATCCTGAGTATAAAATGAAGAGGATGATTCTTATTTGATGGAGTTGTGAATATTAGATGATTAAATATGTATAAAGTACTGAGAACAGTGAATGGCACACTCAGAAATATTAGCTGTTGTTATTAATGCAAGAAAGAACCTCGGGAGATCAGTATTTTTGGATTTGGGATTCAGGTACACAATTATCATCCATAAGTTCTGCCTAGAGATAACTTGATATTGACTCTGTGAGTCAGCTAAAGGATTAGCAGAGTACTGATAAGAGAGTATAAGAGCCTGAATATAAGCAGTTGAGGAGAATGAGAGAGGTAAGTGCTAGAAAGGTGTTGTGAGAGAAAGGGAACCTATCCCGGAGTTAAGCACGACACTTAGAAGATGTGACATCTGAGTTGAGTTTCAGAGAGTAAGGAAGATTTAGCCGTAAAGAGCAGAAGGGAGATTATCACTGTTAAAGAAAAGAGTGAGGTGTTTGAGGAACGACAAATAATTTATTCTGGCTGGGGTATAGGGTATAGGGTACCCATTACATTTTGGGTAATAGTAAAAGAAAGGAAAACAGGGGCCATTTGTGTAGAGCTTAGTATGAAAATTATTAGGGGAGGAAACTAATGACAACAATCCCACAATGTCAATGAATTAACCTAATAGAAATTTACTCCCCGATAATTTAACATTTTAAGGTAGACATTCTATAAGTGATCTTCCATAAATTGATCCAGGGACCCAGAATCCTTTAATTTTGTTGTTCCATTATCTTTGGATACCTTAAAGTATTGGGGTCATCTGTTGAATCACTCTTCTGTGATTAGAATGGTGTTCCTAGAATTACATACTCCAAGCCTTCATTTCCCAAACTGTGTGCTGAGGCATCACAGGGTGCTGCAGCTAACTCACAAAAGCACTTCTTCATATTTCAAGAAAAACATAGTGATGCTTGGCATCTTTCATAGAACATGTGAACTACTAACTCAAGGTAGTTCTGAATTTCAATGCTATACCCACTACATTACTTTGACAATGTTGTATCTTTGCAAAGCTAGAATTTTTATTAAAAACCAAGTACCATGTATGTGTGGGGAAGGGAGTATATGAAAACTCCCTGTACTTTCTGCTCCATTTTGCCATGAACCTAATACTACTCTGAAAACAGTGTATTAATAAAAAGAAACAAAACCAAGCATCACATGGAAATCAATGTGAAACAGAGACTGGGGGTGGTAATCCGGTCTCTTTCCAAAGTTGAGAAGTTATGTAGTACCCAATAGGCGTACACTTTGCATTTTGGTAATTTTGGTTGCATGAAAATAAACTAAAATGTCATTTTTCTTTTTATACATATATTTTTTTCAAAAGAAATTATTAAGTATTTAGGATACACGTACTTAATAAGCTGTTCGTACCCAGCTACACAATAAACAGAATTGCCAGGTTCTTCTTTTGACCGTGAAAAAATTTACTATGGCACTGAAGGTGTCATGAACCAAAAACATTTGGGAAACTCTCTGCTAAGCTGTATTAAACACTTTCAGAATTAGAAGTCTGTGTGATATGTTGTTTTTAATCTTTTCATCTTAATTGAATTTTGTACTTTGAATATTTACTACTGCCGTTTTGAAAGCAAAAGCCACCAGTACTATTCACTCTAGGAATAATATATAATCTATAATATTTTGCTCCTTTGCTCGTGCCACACAATTCATTACTTAATTTAATATTTATAATTGTTCTTTTATTTTTATATTTTCTATTCCTGTCTGTACTGTGTATCCGTTGATGGCAAGAATATGTCTCATATTCTTGTATATGTGTGCATATATCATAAATTAATTTGTTCTAAGCATAGGAAAAATTAGGTGGATATACATTGTGCTGTTAATAATGGTTATTTATAGGGGAGTTATTTTATATAAATTTTAAGTGGTCAGATTAGGAATGGGTTCTATTTTATTTTATTTTTTTTGCATGTTTCTTCAGCATTTTTCAAATGGATAGTTTTTAAAGACATCTCGTGGGGAGTGCTTCCAGTGGGAAGATTTGGGATGGCGGAAGTCAAGCCAAATTTCATTTGGCAATTTGTGCATGCCAGGCACTATGTTACCTGCTTCAGTATATTATTATATTATTTTATTTACTTTTTACAGCTGTCCCAGGGGTATTAGTTTCTTTATTCCACAAATAAGGAAATGAAGGTTCAGTTCAGAACTCTTGGATTCTTACCTGGTGACATGAAAGTTTTAAAACTCAAGCTCAAGCCAATCACAAAACCCACATATTCCATGATTCCATTTATATAAAATATCCAAAATAGAGACAAGAAAGAAGATTAGGGGTTTCCCTGGGCCATGTGTGCTGGGGAGAGGAGTGGGAGTTGTCAGGGGGAGGGGTAACTGGGGAATAAAGGATGTCTGTGAATGGATATGGGTTTCTTTGGAGGGTATATTTGTGAATATATTAAAATTAAGTGAACTGTACACTATAAACATTTACATTTTTGGTACATGGATTATATCTTAATAAAGCCATTTAAAGAAAACAAAACAAACTCAAGCTGTCTATTGTTTAAGCCTGAGGGCCAATTTAGTAATGTACTTCCATGTTACAACCTAATCCAAAGGATTCAGAATGATTCCAGGAAATGCTTAAAGGCAATAAACTCTACATGGGAAGAAGTATTTCTTATGGGATTATTTATTCCTCTTTGAAATGTATCATAACACCTCCTAAAAATATAATTAAAAACTGGAATATTATGAGTGCAGCAAGGCCAGGTGAGGGGCATCCTTCAAGTTTTTACATACAATATGTATAAAACATATGTAAAACATATATACATATAAACATATGTTTTTACATATAATATGTAAATACTACATACATGTTTTTACACATGATATGTAAAACATACATATATGTTTGTACATATAATATGAGGACAATACGTAATGTCTCCTCAACAAATGTTTGTGCAATTGAAAGTGTGTCAGTGACACTCTGTAATGATGGTCTGTTCCTGAGAAAAAGAACTTCTTTTATGGAAAGAATAGCATGATTTGCTGAGGTGGTTTGAAAGAAGCACATCACCCATTTGTGCTTTCCGGTAAGTTACTGGACATCCTTTTTGTCATTACTGTTTAATTACCATGGAACCTCTATTCCAGGCCAGAAATTCCTTGCTGCCCACATTTCTTTCTACTTCAGAATGCGTATCTAATAGCAACCAATTACTTTTCCTATTTTCT
Organism: Indri indri; assembly: GCA_004363605.1. Taxonomy (NCBI): domain Eukaryota; kingdom Metazoa; phylum Chordata; class Mammalia; order Primates; family Indriidae; genus Indri; species Indri indri. The sequence continues at coordinate 66,901 of RJWJ010005111.1, read as the reverse complement.
CACTTGGAATCTGTTTTGGGAGCTGGGATTTGCTATCTTACAAAATCGGTAACATCTGTGAGGAAGGGCAGCCTAGTGGGACGCGTTAGTGGGCTAGACAGATTTCCTGCGTGGTAAGATTCTTTTCCTGCACAGGGATTGCTCTGGGACAGTTACTTGTAATGCCTCCTCTGACTGTTCAAATGTCTTTCTAAACTGCCCACAGCCCCCTTCCCCCCTTTTTCTGTAAAGGGGAAAAAAAGAGTTTTGTGTTTAAGAGGTCAAGTGACTTAAAGGAACTGGCTTCTAGCCTTCTGAAAAATTTCCGTTTCAAACACATGAAAAATAATTCTACAGGAACAACCCCAAATTCATTTAGCTTCCAGGTATGGCTTTGATTTTCACGTGGGCACCCATCTGCCACTCACAATTTTAACTAGTCTTCCAAGAAGTCGGGCTTGGTGTCTGAACACTCTTGCTTTCTCACGTTTGGCCACAGCAGACCTAATGCTGGAGTCGGAGCTTTAAAGATTAGAAACCACACTCATTCTTGTGAGCATCGCTATGCTACATGGAAATGAGTCTTCTATCATATTCAGAAACACAGTTTTGTACTTGGGGAACATATCCAAGATGCAGCGGTGTTGGATCATTTTAAAAAAACAAGGGATAGGAAATGATCCTTTAAAATTTATTAAATAATTCGTTTTGGATTCTTTTCCATTATTCCATTTTATTTTTTCAAACAGAAGTCTAGTCTGTATTCTTTGGCTCAACTGGTGCCTTGATACATCTGCAATTTTCAGACAAGGCAAGTTCAAGGGTGAAAAAGACGGTTTTATTTTGGGGGAACTAATTTTGTTGTTGCTGAACAGCCTCTCTGCTCTTTGAGCAGACAACAAAAGTGTCATTATCTGGATGTGGGAGCTGCTGATAAATTATTCATACCACTAATGACGATGCTGAATCTTCCTGGGAAATGCTGTGACTTATTTTTCTTTCTCGTAAAAGATGAAACCACTTTTGTAGACATTTTTGGCACACCTGCATGCTTGAGGCAATCAGGTGTGATGTATTCCTGACACACATCCCTCACATCCCTTTCCCGCCATTCTCCAGGCTGTGGTTTTAAATAGAATCCTCTGGATATTTGGCCTTCTTTTGTATAATAGATGTAAATTTTTAAATGAATTCACCAGGTTGAAGGAGAAGGAACTTACCCATAAGCTACTTATGATTAAGAATTTGACACCATGGATCACATCTAAATTGCTGGTTGCAGGTGCACATACCTTTGAAAATGCAGAAATGTTAGGAGCTTGGACAATATTAATAAGGGGACTAAGCTTGAGGTGAAATTCAATGAATAATCTTTATTGAGAGCTTAAGCTATGCTAAGTACTTGGTGCACATTATCTCATTTAATCCTTGTAACAGTCTTATTTTGCTAATGAGGAAAATGAGTCTTAAATAGGTTAAGTAATCTTTTTCAGAGTCACTCAGCTAATAAGTGGTGAAACTGAAAATAGAATCAGAATGTTACTCCAAACCCCATACCATTAACCATACAACTGTTGCCTAAGTGCCTACTATGTGGTAACCAGAATGCTAATTGTTGGGAGTATAAAGACAAGGGAGTCATTGCACCTGCTGTCAGGGAGTTTACATTTGGAACTCAAGTACTTTGATTATATTCTTCATTAATTGGAAGAACATTGAATATCTGCTTCTGTGTTATGCAATGTATGGGATGGTGGCTCTATCGTTGGAACAAAATTTGTGACATGCCACCTGACGTGGAATCTGAATAATGAAGTGGGATATAATGGAATGGATTATTTGGATTAGAATGATTTCACACTGCTTGTAGAGAGAAAAAAGTGGAAAAGGGGCAGGCAGCTAGCTATTAATAAAAAGCAACTATGGAAACTGAAGGGATGTCTGTCTCGGGACTTTGATTCTGAAGAACAGTAGGCCATGTCCAGGTAAGACGGATGTTGTCAGTCTCTAGAAGCCTCATGCTTCTGATAAACTCTTTACATGGGCTCAAGATTGGCAAATAAAGAAGCTGGAGGACAATAGAAGTCCTCACTCTGCCAATGCCTTTTGTGCCTGAAAAACTGACAGTTGGTGAGCAGGGAACCAAGAAGGAGGCAAGCTCAGGAATTCCCTTCTTCTCTGCTTCAGACATCTGTGGAGTGCATTAACCTGGGAGTGAAGCAGGGAGAGGTGTGAAGATTGGGCTTATTGCATCTCCCACCCCTTCCCATACCCCGTGGCTAGAAATGACAATGTCTATTTTATTTGGACACTGTGTATGATCTTTCTAATAGGCAACATTTTTGTAGGAAAATTGTTAACAAATTAGTTTTTCATGAATATGAATTGTTTTTGCCTGGTAATCATAGGAACTGCCACTTTGCTTTACTACTAAGAACAAGTTTTAGTTTCCAGTTTTCAACTCTGACTCTTGTGTGGCTTTTCTTGGAAGAGGAGGCCAAAGCCGTCATTTAATAAAAAGCCTTTTCTTTATAGCCTGTGGTGCACTGGTGTGTCATTAGTCAAAGTACACTTTTCAATGGGATATAGAAAATCAGAAGGAAAATAGCTTCCTCTCTCTCCCAGGGAAGACACGGATCAAAAAATTAGAAGCATTTGTCTAATAAACCACCAGAGTCAGTTGGAGGGGAAACAACTTTGCTTTAACTCAAAGATGACAGATTCAGCTTGAGATCTTCCTTATGGGCTAGGTCTTTGCAAGGAAATTAGTCAAATTCATTACACTTTGATTGATTACCCATTCTGTGTTGGATCTGTGCAAGGTAATGTGTGTTAATTAGGATAAACTAGGTTCTGCTGCAATAATAAACAATCCTCAATGTTCAGTGGAGTAAAATCAAATATTTATTTCACACTCAAGGTACATGTCCAATACAGGTTGACAGCAGACCTTTGTTCATCTTGGTCAGTCAGGGATCCAGGCTGAAGAAAGCTGTACCTGGACATGTGTTTCTACAATTGCCACAGCAAGAAAAATGTGGTGAGTCAGTCACATTGGATCCCAAAGCTTCTGCCCATAGGGGGCACATGTCACTTCTGTTCCTATTGCCTGCTCAAAGGAAGCCCCCTCTAACTTAAAAGTGTAGGGAAGAAAATCCTATGATGGTCTTGGAAGGAGAACTAAAAGTATTTAGTGAGCAGCTTTAAAGATTACCACCACAGACAAATCTGATGATGCATCTGCTCTCTGCCTTATCTCCGCACTCCCCCCACCCCCAACAACCATATAAAACTCACACCAGGTATAGGGTGAAGAAAGCAGGGTTTGAATGATTCTGACTCACCTCCAAAAGAAGAGAACTGAAGCTTTGGAAGGAGGGGATGTGCAAAAGTTGATGGATTGATTTTATTTTTCATTAGCTTTGGAAAAACACTAATGAAATCCTCAATCTATCTATCCCTTGTTCAGCCAACATATCATATGATTGCAATGTAGATGATAACTATACTAAAGGATTTATATGTATATTTCATTTAATCCCCTCATAATCTTTATGTACTATGTACTATTTTTATGTATATATATTAACATCGCTATGGATTTATGGGTTCCTTTTTCATTCAGTTATTCATTTCAGATGTGCGAATTGTTCCAGATTCAACTTGGGGACATCACTTCAGGCTGACTCCTGTGTATTTTTCCTTTTAGTCAACTTTGTTGAGAAATAATTTACATACAATAAAATTTCTCCATTCTAAGTATATAGCTCAGTGACTTTTGTCAAATGTGTACACTCACATAATCACAGCCATAATCAATGTCCAAAACATTTCCATCACCCCAAAAGTTCCTTCCCCAAAAATCTTCTCCAATCCTTGGTTTACTGGCAAAGAAATTGAATTTCATTAAAACAAAATATTCAATCATTCATTTGCTCATTATAATTTTTTTAAAGAATCTGTGTGCCAGGTACTGGGCTTTGTCCTGGGGACCCAGTTTAAAAGACCTAGCCTCTGCCTTCAAGGAGTTTACAATATATTTGATATACAATGATAAAATAAATTGCAAAAGATATCATTCTTGCAATGTGGCAAATTGACTAATGCAAAATGTATCACATTATAAACACTAGAAAGTCTGGAGAGAATCAATGATAAAAACCAAAATCAAAGTTGAAATAAATTTGACAGACCTTGATCATATTAAAATTTTATGAGATAGAAATTTACCCTGTTGATCTTGTGTCTTGATTTTACATATTTCATATAGGGTACAGTTTCAAGTTAGACTTATCATTTTAATACAAGTCTTTCTATCTTTATGGAGTATGGTGTGAAATACATTGAAAAATGAATTCCATATCTCAAGAGGCTATTGCTTTGAAGAACTAGGCTTATGATCCTGTAGCTTAGTTTACAAGTGGGTAGAATATATGCATATGAAGGGCAAGACCATTTTCCCATTTGGTTGGGTAACAGACACATCTCTCCCACCTTCTTCAGCTTCACAGAAAGGGTCAAGGGTCCAACAGTGTATTTCTTCCAGCCAAGTCTGACATTAAGTGTGCTTGCCTTCACTGCTTTCAGAAATAATTAGGTGTTGAAAGCTCTGACGAGAAGGATTAGAGATATGAATAACAACTTGACAGATCAAGTCAAATACATTCTGATTTGATTACATTACTAAGTCAATTATTATTTCTTGTCACATTAATTATGGCAAGAGTTATAAAATATGTCTTCCAATAATTCCCCAACTAAATAATAGTGGCCATTTCCTTGTAGTGAATCTGAGTAAGATCAAGTCTACACATTTGTGTCCACAATGGAAGAGGAATTAGAAGGAAGGAAGAAGTTTGTATTTGTCTGTTTATTTATTTATTGAATATTTATCAAGCACCTGCTCTTTGTTATACCCTAGATTTAGTTAGAGATATTGGGGCTACACAATTTAAAAAAATTCAACCCCTGTTACCCTCAAAGAGCTCACAGTTCAGAGGGTGAGGCAGGCCTGGCAGAAAAGTCCATTTGACAATGTAGGAGGGAGGTGAAAGGCACAATAGAAGAGTGGAGAGAGGCTTAATTATGCTGGTGAATTCAGATATGACAAGAAATAATAGTTGACTGAGTAATGTAGTCTTCACAAAAGATTTTCTGTTTGAATATCACATTATTTTGCATTAATCCTATGCAGAAACTGGGGGAGTACTTGAAAACAAATGAAGATAGTGTTTTCAAAAACAATCTTTATTTATAAGTGGATGCCTAGCAGTTTAAAGGTAATGTTTTAGGATTAGAGTTAAAAGAGACTAGAAGATACTTTGCTAAACAAGATCATTGAATAGATGACCCAGGAACATACAGAAAGGATACATCAAGGCTAGAAAAAGAAGAACAAACCAAACCCAAAGCCATCAGAAGAAAAGAAATAACAAAGCATAGAGCAAAACTAAATAAAATGGAAACCAAAAAACAATACAAAGATTCAATTAAAAAAGTTGGTTCTTTGGAAAGAGAAACAAAATTGATAGACTACCAGCCATATTAACCAGAAATAGAAGAGAAAAGACTCAAATAAGCTCAGTCAGAAACAAAAAAGAAGACATTACAGCTAATATTACAGAAATACAAAACATCATCCATGAATACTACAAAAACCTCTATTCAAATAAACTAGAAAACCTATAGGAAATGTATAAATTCTTGGAAACACATAAACACCCAAGGATGAATCAGGAAGGAATAGAAACCCTGAACAGACCAATAATGAGCATTGAGATTGAAGCATTAATAAAAAATCCCCCTGATCCCCTCCCCCCCAAAATAAATCCTGGACCAGATAGATTTACAGCTGAATTCTACCAGACATACAAAGAAAACTGGTACCTATCCCACAGAAATTATTCCATAACATCAAGAAGGAGGGAATCCTCCCTAACTCAATTCTATGAAGCCATTATCACTTGATGTCAAAGCCAGGAAAGGATACAACAACAACAAAAAAGAAAACTATAGACTGATATCCCTTATGAACATAGATACAAAAATCCTCAACAAAATACTAGTAAACGAAATTCCACAACGTATCAAAAAGATAATTCACCATGAAACCAAGTGGGTTTGATCCCAGGGATTCAAGAATGGTTCAACATAGGCAAATCAATAAACATGATTCACTGCATTAACAGAAACAAAAACAAAGACCATGTGATCATCTCAATAGATGCAGAAAAAGCATTTAATAAAATCCAGTTGCCTCTCATGATAAAAACTCTTAACAAACTGGGCATAGAAGGAACATACCTCAAAACTATAAAAGCCATACATGATAAACACACAGCCAACATCATACTAAATAGGGAAAAGTTTAAAACATTCTCCCTAGGAACTGGAGCCAGATAAGCGTGCCCATAGTCACCACACCTATTCAACATACTATTGGAAGTCCTAGCCAGAGCAGTCAGGCAAGAGAGAGAAATAAAGGGCATCCACTTTAGGAAAGGGGATCAAACTATCCCTATTTGCTGGTGATATCATTTTGAATCTAGAAAACCCTAAGGATTCCACCAAAAGACTCCTAGAAATGACAAATATATTAAGCAAAATCTCAGGTTACAAAAACAAGGCACACAAATCAGTAGCATTTCTGAACACCAGTAACAATTAATCTGAGAATCAAATTAAAGACTCAATACCATTCACAATAGCTACAATGAAAATAATACCCCTAGGAATATACTTAACCAAGGAGGTGAAAGATCTCTACAAGGAGAGCTACAAACACTGATGAAAGACATCACAGAGGGCACAAACAAATGGAAAAACATCCCTTGCTCATGGATTGGCAGAATCCGCATCATTAAAATGTCCATACTGCTCTAAGTGAGTTACAGATTCAATGCAATCCCCATCAAAATAGCAACATCATATTTCACAGATCTAAGAAAAATAACCCTAAGCTTCATTTGGAACAAAAACAGAGCCCAAATAGCCAAATCATTCTTAAGCATAAAAGAAAAAATCTGGATCCATCACATAATCTGACTTCAAATTATACTGTGAGGAGGCTATAGTAACCCAAAGAGTATGATACTGGTAAAAAGTAGAGACATTGGCCAATGGAGCAGAATAGATAACTCAGAAATAAAACCATATAGCTATGACCAACTGATCTTTGGAAAAGCAGACAACAGCTTATACTGGGGAAATGAAGCTCTATTTAATAAATGGGTGCAGGGAAAATTGGATAGTCACATGCTGAAGAATGAAACAGGATCCCTATCTCTCACCATAAACAAAAATCAATTCAAGATGGACAAAAGACTTAAATGCAAGACATTAAACCATAAAAATTCTACAAGAAAAAGTAGGGAAAGCTCTCTTGGGCAGTGGCCTAGGCAGAGATTTTATGACTAAGGCCCCAAAGGCAAATATAGCAACAACAAAAATAAATGGGACTTAATTAAATTAAAAAACCTTCTGCACAGCAAAGGAAATAATCAACAGAGTGAATAGACCACCTAGATAATGGGGAGAAAATATTTCCAAACTATACATCCAACAAAGGACTAATATCCAGAATCTACAAAGAACTCAAACAAATCAGCAAGACAAAAACCAAAAAACCCCATTAAAAAGTGGGCAAAAGACATGAACAGAACTTTATCAAAAGAATATAGACAAATGGCCAACAAACATATGAAAACATGCTCAATATCAATAATCATTGGGGAAATGTGAACTAAAACTACAATGAGACACCACCTCACCCCTATCAGAATGGTCATTATAAAAATGTCAAAAAACAATAGATGCTGGTGTTTATGTAGAGAGAAAGGAAATGCTTATACACTGTTGGTGAGACTGCAAATTAGTACAACCTCCATGGAAAACAGTATGGAGATTCCTCAAAGAAATAATGTAGATCTACCATTCAGTCCAGCAATCCCACTGATGGGGATCTACCCAAAGAAAAAGAAGTCATTTTATCAAAAAGACATGTGCACTCGAATGTTTTGGCAGCACAACTCACAATTGCAAAGATGTGGAATCAATCTAAGTGCCCATGATTTCAAGAGTAAAAAAATAAAATGTGGTATATATAGTCTATGGAGTACTACTCAGCCATAAAAAGAAATGAAATAATGTCTTTTGCAGCAACTTGGATGGAACTGGAAACCATTATCCTAAGTGAATTATCTCAGGAATGAAAAACCAAACACCATATGTTCTCACTAAATGATAGGCACACACAGGCACAGAGAGATGCAATGATCATTGGAAACCAAGAGAGGGGAGGGTGGGAGGAGGCTCAGGGATAAAATCTTACCTATTGGGTACGATGAACACTATTCTGGGGATGGCACATGGAAAGCCCTGACTTAAGCATTATACACGGTATCCATGTAGCAAAAACATTTGTACCCCCTTAATATTTTGAAATTAAAAAAAAAAAGTGAGAAAACATGATGTCCTGAAAAGATAACCAAAAAAAAGGCCTAGAGAACAATCACATTGTCACTCTGCCCCCAGCAATGCTTGCACCCAAAGTTTTCAAATGATGACACTAAGGATTGCTTTGGTGTATGAGTGTGTACTTACATGTATACTCAAGTTTGGGCACAGGGGTTGGGGATGGGGTGGAACTGGGAAGGCATGAAGGTCCTTCCCATGAGCCAAGCCCATGACTAAGCACATTCTATGACCCTTAGCTCACTTAGCTCTCACATACTCCTCTTAAAGAATATAATATCCTCAATAATCTTCAGATAAGTAAATTGAGAATTAGAAGGGATCACTAACTTACTTAAGATCATGCTGCTGGTGCTTGGCAGGACTAAGATTCAGACTCTGCTATCACTGACTTAAAAAATCGACTCTATTGTAATTGTGGAACAGCTTGAAATACAGACACTATTTTTCATAAGGTGAGTTAGAGCAAGTAAGTGACTTGCTCAAGGTCATAAAGTGACCTAGTGGCAAAGCTGGAACTTAGACTCCAAACACACAAGCTGCCTCCAAGTAACTTTATTCTCTTTTCAAACTATCTATTAAGCCATGGTATGTGGTCCTGTGCATCTTAAAATTTACATATATATGGTATAAAATGAGAGATAGGGAGCAGATCTGTTTTGAAAAGAACAAACTGCTTTATCTAGAAGTTTACAAGGATTCAACATGATGTCAAATTCCAGACATTAACCTCACTTCTTGTTTAATGGAGGAGAGCAAAGGGTAGAGAAAGGGATCCAATTAAGCACTCTGCTAACAACAGCAACAGTAATAATCACGAAAATAGCTACCATGAATCTGGCATATATTATAAAGCATTATATACATTTTAGGTGGATTAACATATTTAATCTTCAAAAGAACCCTATGAAGTAGGCTCCATTATGACTCATTCTAAAGAGTGGAAAATGAGGAGCAGAAAGGTTGAGTCTGTAGCCCAAGGTCACAACACTAAGCAGTGATAATCATCAGCATTCTCACCCAGGCAGCCTGGCTCCAGAGCTCATGCTTCACAATTATGTTCTGTTTTAATACTGTATATGATCATATGGAATATTTTCATTGCCATTTTCCAGATGAGGAAGCTGAGGCTCAGAGAAGGAGAATGAAATGCCCAAGGACTGACCAAGAGCAAGAGACAAACAGAGATTTTAAAACCCAAGGTTTTCTGGGGCACTGGTAGCCTGCCAGATCTGAAGTATAAAAAAGTACACTTGGGTATCAGTAACATCTTCACAAGACCCATATGGCAAGGTGGAGACATAAAAGTTGGCTTCTCTTGAATGTGTTAGCCATAGGTCAATTAAATCTACTTTTTCCTCCCCTGTGGTTCCTTTCAGCTTTCAGGACTAATGATTTCAACCATAGGGTAAATTCTACCTGTTATTTGAATTATCCTTAACCAAAACAGACCATGTCATAGCAGCCTAATACCCACAACAGGTAAGAACTAGAATTTATCTTACTCCATTTAGGAAGCTACAGCATAAACACTACATTCTAGAACTTACTGCAGGGGTTCAAATCCTGGCTTTGCTCATTTCTGTCCATGCAAACTTGGGCAAATTATTCATCCTTTCTACACCTGTTGAAGAGGATAATAATAGGACCTTCCTCCCAGGGTTGTTATGAAAATTAGCATGGTTTTTCATGTATAGTTCTTAGAACAATGCCTGGCACAAAGTGAGTGCTCCACAATTTTCAGCTTTTGCAGCCAGGCATCCAGCATTCCAGGACGCACCTTTTCCTGGTGCCCATCATAATTAAGGGTGAAATCCAACTTCTAGCCATGACTTCAAACCCTGATCTGACACAAAGGCCATTCACAGAATCATCACACGCTGCCTAATCTTTTCTGGCACCCTCCCAAATCTTACTTTCTGAGTGCCCAGGCCATTGGCTGGTACACTATGTCACACAAAATTTCCCATTGGAAATAATGATGGGGTCATCCTCATGACTTTAAGAATCCACATAGATTCTTAATCTCCATGGGTATCAAAATGAGGGTTTTCACACCTCACTGGGCACCATCTCACCGAGCCTTGAGTTCACCCAGAGAAGGGTCCTGTGCTGTGTAGTATGACCACAGCTCTGCTCTCATCTGGTTTTCTCCACTTTCTCAGCAGCTGCCCCAAGATACAAGTACAAGTACATGACTTAGAGTATGTTCAGAACCAGCCAGAGACAGTCCAGAGGAAGTTGTTTAATGGTGTTTTATCCTTGGATCTCTCTTATCCAATATTTTGAATAAAACATTTCAAGTAAGATTATAGATTATAAAAGGAATGAATCTAAGATCTGAAGAAATGTTTTAAGGTAAATAAATGGACTGAATATAGATGGAATTTATATGGGAACTAAGTTACATTCCCGTTTTTAGGATCTCATTTTTTATGATTTTTTTTTACTTATTGAGGTTTCCCAGGATTAAGTTATTTCATTTACAAAATAAAATTATAAAACCTTTCTGTCTGAAGTTCAGGGGATAAGTAAAAATGATATCTCAAGATTTCATCCAGTTCTAAGATATATTATTATGGGACTGACAATTTTACATTTTGTGATTTTAATAAATTGCTATTTTTTAAATTGACAAAAATTATATACATTTATGGTGCAGAATACGATGTTTTGAAATATTTATACATTGTAGAATAACTAAATCCATTTTGTGATTTTAATACTGGTATTTGTCCAACCTTTTCCAAAATCCAAGATTATACAGCAAATGTTCACTCACTTTTTAGCATTTATATAATTTGTCTCTAACAGAATTCATTTACTCTAATTTTCCAGGTTTTATACATGAGTTGTATATTTTGCCAGAAGTTCAAAATCTTTCCCAACACTCTATATTCAAGAGGGAGGCAGAGTTTCCTGTATGTAGTGGCTGAAACAATTTGGTCCAAATGGTTGATGCCACAGGCAAAATATCCAAAGATTGTTCACTTGAAAATCATGACTCTTTTTCAGGATTTTACATTGCGTTATTTGTTTTATGGACTATTCAGTATGCATTGCACCAACACTAATTACTGCACTAATAAGTCAGCATGCTACCAAGATGTTTTGCCATTATAATTACAGCCACATGTTGTTGTCCTTCCTCAAATAGTCCAGGCTTAATTGCATCATTTTTCAGGAGAATTTATGTGGTGCAGCTTAATTCAAAATTAGTACATGAATAAATGAAGTGTAAACTATTTTTGCGCTGACTCACATACAGAATAAATGTTCTAGAGAGGAGAGTAGCCAAGCTTTCATGTTCCCTATGTCTGTGGCAACTTCTGGGATGAACCTCCAGTAGTAATTTATAGAACGTAGGTCACAAAATGTCAGAGGAATCTGGGTGGACATGTAGAAAGAAGGTTGTGCACGGTGCTAGGAATGTGCGTTCTAATCTCTGCCATTCGTTTATCATATGTTTCTTGGGGGTTATTTTCCCTTTCTGAGGCCTCAATTTCCTCATCTGAAATTTAACAAATTTTTAAAATGACCTTTGGTTCTCTCTAGCTCTCTCTTCTAATGATGTTTTACTTACTGCTAGTATAGTTCTGTGAAGATAATATTAAAAAGCCTGCCTGCCCTTAAAAGGATTGCCATTCCTTCTCATGCTTAAAATTAATGGAAAATGGAAATAAAAACAGGTCACCTGAATTCTACATTCTATAAACCACCCCCCATTTCCAACATTTACCTTCGTAACTACTTCCTTACACTTTCATTACTTCATTTATTTATTTATTTCCTGTCAATAAAATTGAATTTGATTTTGTGGATATGTACTACTGCTGTCCTGGTCTTTGGAAGCTGGGCTCTCCCTGCTCATGGTCTTTTGTGATGGTGTGAATAAAAAGTCATTTCATGTTCCCTGCTCTGCACACTTAGATTGTTCTTTAGCTTGTGACTTTAAGTTCTAATAGTTTTAACTAAAAGGTTATGGCTGTGGGGTGATACAGACATTGGCTCTAAAAGCAAATTCTTCCCCTTTCTTCCACAGAACACTATACTGTGGTTGGATGTGAGAAAGACAACCTGTCATAACCAGTCATGTTTTATTACTGCAAAGCAGCTGGGTTTAAGAGAGATTTCTCCCTCCCTGGGACTGAGCAGAAAAATAGGAAGGATGGGAGGAGAGGAGAGAAATAACCATTAAGAAGCATATACTGTTGAGGGCCTCAAATTGCGACCTACTTCTGCCCCATTCAGGAGACTCTTTGAAACTTGGTTTCCTCGTCTGTAAATTCGAGAAAATCCTATTCACATGATTAAATGAATAACATATAAAGCATGTGTTTCACAAGGCCCCTAAAACATGTTGTTTTTCTGTGTCCTTAAAGGTAAGCCAATAAATTTGTGCAATTGTCGTCGGTAAGAGCATCTCAGGTGGTGAGTCATGAGTCAGCAAAATTGTAGAGATGCAAGTGCTCGCAGACCCCCAAGGTGGAACTAAAGTCTCATAAAAGAGAAAATTAAGAAAGAAGCATAGAATGGTAGGTAGGGCAGGTCTTAGAGGGCTGTGGATATCAAACTAAAGAATTAAGCTTTATGCTGGTTCTGAGAGGTGAGTATTAATTGTGGATTTCACAGTGAGAAATTTATGAGGTCTCTTCCAATCCATTTTTTTTTTTTTTTGAGACAGAATCTCACTCTGTGGCCTGGAGTAGAGTGCTGTGGCGTCAGCCTAGCTCACAGCAACCTCAAACTCCTGGGCTCGAGCAATCCTACTGCCTCAGCCTCCCACTCCAATCCATTTTTGCAAACACTTTTGTGCAAATTAGAAAACTAAAATCGCACATTTCTCAAGACGCTTGTTCCATCAGTCATAAGTGTAGCTTGCTAGCGTGGATGCAGAGAGAAAGGAATGCTTATGCAGTGTTGGGGGAGCTGGAAAATTAGTACAACCTCTATAGAAAACAATATGGAAATTCCTCAAAGAAATAAATGTAGACCTACCATTCAACCCAGCAATCCCACTACGGGGTGTCTACCCAAAGGAAAAGAAGTTATTTTATAAAGAAGACACCTGCACTTGAATGTTTATTAAAGCACAATTCATAATCACAAAGATGTGGAATCAACTTAACTTCCCATCGATTCATGAAGTGGATTAAGAAAATGTGGTATATATACCATGGATTACTACTCAGCCATAAAAAGGAATGAGATAATGTCTTTTGCAGCAACTTGGATGGAACTGGAGACCATTATCCTAAGTGAAGTATCTCAGGAATGGAGAAGCAACCATGTGTACTCTCTAATAATTGGGAGCTAATCAATAAGCACACATTGAGTACAAGGAGATGTAAAGGTCATAGGAAATCAAGCAGGGGGCAGAGAGGTAAGAGAGGAGAGGTGAAAACCTTCCTGTCGGTTACAATGAACACTATTCAGGATGAGCACACTAAAAGCCCTGACTTAAGCATTATAAAAGGTATCCATGTAACAAAAACATTTGTATCCCCTTAATATTTTGAAATAAAAAAATTTAAAAAGAAGTTTGTCATTATGATAGATATGCAATTCTATGGTGTCCATGACATGTGAGTTGTGTTCTCCTGAAACAGGGCACCGCTGTACGGGGCACCTGCATAATTGCAGGAGAAACAGAGTCTTTGGCCTGTGGAATTTCATGACTCTCAGTTGTGGAATGGAGCAAGGAGTGATGGATTCATCCATTCTCTCTTTTAAAAACATCCTAAAAGTATCTTGAATGTCAAGCAGGGTGTTAGGCACTGAGGATACAGAGACAAAAAGGCATTTCCTGATTTTGATAAACAAAGAGGCTAGATTAGGGATGAGTGAATAGGGTTCTGGGCATTCTGATGACTCGGTATTAGCTACTACCTGTGCTATGTTGAGAAGGATCCAGAGGCTGCATGTTGTCTCTGCAGGATAAAATATATTGATTGGTCACAGGTTTATGCCATAATCTCAGGAAGGATAAATGATGGCATGCACAGTAAGTATCGGACATGCTTGGTTTAAAGCAGTGGTTCGCAACCAGGATGACTTTGCACCCCTGGAGACATTTGGAAATGCTGGAAACATTTTTGGTTGTCTCCACCCACTGGGGGGGGGGATGCTACTGGCATCTAGTGGGTAGAGACACTGTTAAACATCCTACAGTGTATAGAACACCCTCCCCCCAAAAATGCTTTCTCTGTCCGAAATGTTGATAGTTCTGAGATTGGAAAAGCTTGATCTAAATAAACATTATCCCTTATGCTATTGTAAGAGTTCATATAGGAGATAATGGAGAATGAGATAAAGTTCCAGCAACAGCACTAGACAGAAAATGGACATAAGAGAGGGAATGAGATCATAAAAAAAAGTAAGAAAGAATATTTCTTACCTGTTTGGAAATGGAGGCACAGCAAAGGAAAGGTGTCAGAAACAGCCTTAAGATTTATAGTTTGAATGTCAAGAAAAATGGTGGTGACATTACCAGTAACATGTTGAGTGGATGCGGTTAGTTGTAGGGGGAAGGGGAGGAAATGGATTAGGCTTTTGATGTGTTGAGTTGATGATAGGACAGTCAGATAGATACATCTAGGAAGAGTCAGAGATGTGGGGGGACGTTTGGGTCACTGGAAACATCTGGGCTTGGGAGGCATTGGCAGTGTGCTTGAAGATGTGAGAGCAAATTCCTCTTCAGACAGCCACTTGGCACAAGCCTCACTCAACGAAAAGAAATACGTGCGTGCATTCCTCGTGGGCTGTGGCTTTGGTGGCTAAAAAGACTTGGAGATTACCCATCCTCCCACCCCCTGCTTTCAAAGAACCACAACATCTTATCCCTTTCTATACCCACATTTACTCCCTTCCAGGCTAAATTCCTCTGAAGTTAATGGGCACAAAGGACAGGGAGACGTGCGGAAGGAGTGGAATCTGCCCCATGCTTCTTCCATTTCCATTAAATTACACGGGTCTTGAAAGACAAAAGGAAAAGGTCTGGGGGCAAAACACATTTTAGGTTTCACTGAAACACATTTTGGGTTTCCTAATCCAGGGCTTGAGCATTGCGTGCATTCAGCCAGAGACTGTGAAACCACTCTGGGCTGGAACTAGTCGTGTGGAATCTGGGACCCGCGAGTGGGAGGGCAGGGATAGTCAGTCTCCCTCATCACAGGGAGACATGGCAGTTATTTTATGAATGTTTCCATTTTTGTGAGATTAGAAACTTACTATCGATGAGACAGAAGTAGAAGTAAACCTATCAGCCTGTCTTCTTTCCTTTTTTCCCTCCCTCCTCCTTTTGTTTTCCTTCCTTCAACAACTATTTATAACAAGTATTTATTACATGCTGACTAAAGACCACTGTTCTAGGCACAAGGACAGAAAGATGACATTTTATAGCAGTCAAAGTAGTTTTGTGTTTTGTTGTTATCTGCTCCTTACAACCTCTTACCACAAGGCAGAGCAGGTATTATTATCTTCACTTCTTAGATAAGGAGCTTGGGCTCAGAATAATTGTACCTTACTTAAAGTTATATAGTGTCTCGTTCATTCAGGCTGCTATAACAAAATACCATAAACTTGATAGCTTATAAACAGAAATGTATTTCTAATAGTCCTGGAGGCTGGGAAGTCCAAGATCAAGGCACCAGCAGATTAGATGCCTGGTGAACTGGTTCATAAATGGTGCCTGCTAGCTGTGTCCTCACATGGTGGAAAGGGCAAGGCAGCTCTCTGAGGCCTCTTGTATAAGGGCACAGATATCATTCATGAGGGTTTTTCTGTCAAGACCTAATCACCTTCCAAAAGCTCCACTTCCAGACACTATTACGTTGATGATTATTAGGTTTTTCAACATATAAATTTTGGGAGGACACGATACTCAGACCATAGTGTATAGCTGGTTGGTTATAGCTAGAAGCCAGGTCTCCTGATTCACTGCTCTGAGTGAGAATAACAAGGGAGCTTTTAATGGTGACTCATAAGCTTTGAGAAAATTTACTACAAAGGCCAAGCATATAATGAGGAGGACAACGGTAGAAAAGTTAGACCCATACCTCAATTGACTAGCTGCGTGAGATTTCACTGGGGTTGGTTTCCTCATTGTAAATGAGAGTACGAGATGAAAAGAGTGGCTTCGAAACTTTTTTTTAACAGATAAAACGTATTTTTCAGAAATTAGAACCTTGATATGTAAAACAGATTAAAGTGGATCTGGTTAGATAGAAGTGGTTACAGGGACCCCAGAATAAGCCCACATGGTCCCTGCCTTATCACCCTCTTTTACTACCAGTGGCCACTTAGGCACCTGTAAGCCTCAGGGTTCTGCAGAATACAGTGTGAAATCCCGTGGGCTACGTCTTTCTGACCTAACATATGTGTTTCTAGTTATAAGCATCTTTTGTCTAGTATGCGGATTACTTTCAGCTCCATAGCTTCAGGTTACAGGTGAGGAAACTGAGGGTGAAATAGGTTAAACAACTTCACCAAGATTATTCAATGAATGTATGATGGCTCCAATACCTGGGCTTTTTGTACTGCCTGGAGCTGCCCTACAGTGGATCTGAAATTTCCTGCTTCCATAGAAAGAAACTCCTGTATAGTAGCTGTTGTGTGCTGGGATCCAAGGCCTTGAGGAGTTGGTCAGCTCGCCCTTCCTGCTCTATGAAGAAAAAGGCTACCTGTGCTACTCCTAGTTGTGCATCAGCCTGTGCCATGATGTTGTCGTAATCATTATACATAAATCAACTGAAATAAAAAGATGAGCCTCAAATGATACGGTTGTAAGGAAGTAGAGAAGATGAAATGGGGGAACACATTCATTCATTCATTCATTCATTCATTTATTCAATAATGCTTACTGTATGCTAAGTACTATAGTCCAGGTGCTGGAAATATGGAATTAGTCACAAGGAATATGGTCCCTGCTCTTGTGAAGTTTTCAGTACAGCGGTAGAAATAAAGCAGTAATCAAATGATTGTGTGAGTCTGAAATGACAAACTGATAAATGCTAAAAAGGAAACATATTGTTTCTTTGAGAATATAGAGCACCCATACCATATTGGGAGATGAGGAAAAGCCTCCCTGAGGAGGTGACATTTGAGATGACATAGGAAGGAAGAGGGTGAATTAATCAAATATTGAAAAGAAAAGTGGTACAGGCAGAGGGAAGAGCAGGAGTGCAGGGAAGTAGACAAGTGTGGCTGGACCAGAGAGAATGAGATGATGGGGCTGGAGGGGCAACCAGGATTCAAACCATTGAGTGCCTGCCAGGGCGCGTGAATGGTCTGCATTTTATTCTGAATGCAGTGGGGAACCACAGAGGGAAGAGTTGCAGGCAGGACGTGATAGGATCAGAATAGAGTTTTTAAAAGATCACCCTGGATGGGTTGTGTGGAGAATAGGCCAAAGATCTAAAATATTCCAGATCCTTCTTGCCTTTAAAATGATCAGAAACCACCAGACAGACTTTTGGAAACAGTCAAATGGGATCTAATCTAAGATCCGATGAAAGCATAATGAAAGTAGACTTTTAGCATCTGAGAAGTTAACATATGTGCATACATAATTGAAAAAAAAGTAGACCTGATTTTAAACTTGGGTTAATTAGCCGTGTGATAGCAGACTATTTCACCTCTCTGTCCCTGAGTTTCCTCATCTGCCAAAAACAGATGATAATACCTACCTTACGGAAGTCTTATAATATAAAAACATTTACAGAATGTTTTATATTTACATTACAGAAGTTTTATAATATAAAAAAGGGCAAGATGTCTTACACTAAAACAATAAATATTAATGATTTTTATGCAATTTAAGTTTTAGGTTCTGAACTGATAATTCTTTATAAATGAACTAAAGTCTGTCGGACACTCAGATGTTTAAACAAGAAAACGCAACAGATGATTAAAAATTGCTTATTGAGCTGAACAATGACAGTTGATTTTATGTATATTAACAGGTGCTTAATTGACATTTCCTGCCCCGGGAATATGTTGCCAGGATCAATCTGTTCCCATGGGTTCCTGAGGTTGTACAGGTGTAGCCTCTCCTGGAACACCTCACTTAGAACTGCCAAGTGCATATTTTGGCACCTGAGCCCCAAGTGGCCCAACAATTTCAGGAAGATTCAGAGCCAGAGCCTCTTTTTCAATAACAACCAATTTAGGTTAAAGCTGAAGGCTGTGCTGACCCAGAGGAAAGATAGCCAATGCTCATTTGGCAACTAGAGCACACAGCCAGTTGCAGCCAAAAGGCTATTGCCCCATCCCCAAAGGGTGCCAACCAGAGCAGCCTAACTCTTCCAGGAAGGATGCTTTGGTGCCCTACCTGGGTCCCCCTTACAAGACCAATACACCTACCCACTGGTGCTGCAAGCATTGGTTGCTAACGGCACAGAGCTGTCCTTTTCCCTAAAGAAATGCCCTTGGCACTCAGGAGGTTACACCTCCTTTTCCCCTGGAGACAGACTGATTGAGCTGAGGCTACAGAAGGCTGTCCCCTGCTCCCTGTAGGATCAGGGTGAAGCTAGTCTCCATTAAGACCACATCCCTTAATTTTTCCCATTGCCTAGCCTGGTCCTCACACTCCCTTTCTCCTGAGAATATGCCCATTGGTAGATCATTTGCACAAGACTTTCCATCTCAGACTGTGCTTCTAGGCAACTCAATCACATTTAAAGCACTGAATTGTTTCTTGGGAAACACAAGGTAAGTAGGAAGGCATCTGTGATGACACGATGTGGGACATCAGAGAGTCATAGCTAAGAGCATAACCCACAGGGTTAGACAGATTGGGTTTGGATCCCAGCATCACTGTCAATTGGCTACATGACCTCAGGAATATTTCTTTAACTCCCTGAGTATCAATTTCTCCACGGGTAAAAGTGAGATGAATGAACCTATGTCAAAATACTATTATATGAGATAGTTTGAAAAATGTTCAGTTTTTAAAATTTTCTAACATACTACCTTACATAATACAATTGCTTTATAAATGCTTGCTCATCCATTTATTCAATAAACCTTTACTGACTATCCATTGCATGCCAGGAACTGTGTCTGGACTTTATATAGAGAACAGTCCCAGACAGATCAACAGTGGTTATGAGAGTGACAAGTATCATACATGGCGACCCTGAGGGAAGGTGACCAACTATGCTTGGCAGATGCGGGGAAGCAATGTGAATATTTTCATGTTTCTGCATGATCATATACTTTATGAACAAAAATTAACATGATTTGTGTCCAGGGATGACTGAATAGCAACCTTAAGATGGTTAAATGTCTCAAAAAGAAAGTAAGAGGTTATCTCACTAGAGGTAGGTATTTATCTCAAAGGAGGATAAAACCAGGAGTCATTTGGTTACATTCCAAAATGTTGTAACAACCTAGGGATCTTTCCCAGAGAGGATTTGTTTATATTAAAGAAGAAAGGCTTATCTCCCTCTCTCAAAAAGAAAGGGGAAATCTGTCCAGTGGTTCCTATATAAGTTCCTGAATTCATAATTTTGAGATTCCTCTCTCTGTAGAAGCAGCATGACATCTTCCCTCATTACTTTGTTCTGAGGGGCTGCATGGGACAGGAAACCAGTATAGTTGCTGCTATAAGGAATAATAAGCCTTATCTTTGATCCATAAACCTAATGCTTGCTTTCAGAATAAAATAAACACAAACATTAAAATGTTATCAGTGATATAAGTTATTAGATAAGAAATCGCAAGTGGATTATTGATATAAATCATGAAGGATGAAATAAGGTTCACCAGGCAGAAGTGAAGAAAAGCATTCCAGGCAGAGGAAGCAAAATGGGCTACAAGATGGATACATGAAAATAAAATATGGGGCTGCTATGAGTACAGAAGCATTTCGATTGCTTGTCATTTAAGTCTGCATTCCTTCTGCATTATGCATGGCCCATTTCCTTTTTATTCTTGTAAACAATAGTGTTTGGCCATCATTAGTACTGTCTCAGTGGTATCCTATTTTAGGGAGGACAAATTAACCAAATATTAACATTAGGTCTTGAGGTGATACATTATAAGGATAGAATATTTTTTTCCGTAACTATCCAAAACAATGTGAATTGAAATAGAGAAACTCTGATTGCTCAGGGGGCATTAAAAGCCAGCAAGGAGCCAGCAAGGAACCAACCCGAACGCACGTGTGGATTGGAGTAAGTTGGTCCACACAACCCCAGTAGAGGGAGATTACCATCTGCAAGAACAAAGAAAGCGATTCAGGGGAGAAAAATCAGGGGGACATGCAGAGCACAAGTATTGAAGAAACCCCATTGATGCCTGGTATCATTTTTATCCATCCTAGCCCTAATGGTAGCTGCCCAGGGCTAGGGATTTCCCAGGGGATATTTCTGCGGTTTAGAGGTTTGAGGTATTTAATAACATATTTGGAAAGCTTTCTCAAGTCCACTTTAAATGAAAAACATTAACTTAATGATATAAGAAGACAGCCTTTACTCTTTGAATAATGTTATTTTTGGAAGTATGCAAATACACATGCAGAGTATAATGTTGGCAGGCACAATCATAGAGATGCCAGAAGAAAGTCTCTTACCTGCAGTAATAATAATAATTCTTTACAACTAAGTAGTGTAAAAATATTGTCACACACATGGTCTCGCTGGATCCTTGAGGACGGCAACCAGGAAATTATGAGAAAAATGGGGGCTTTGGAATGGGACAGACATGGGCCCAAAGCCCCCTTCTACTACCACGACATCTTAAGAAAATTTCCTAACCTGTCTGGAACTCAGTTTCCTTATTCATAAAGATGGCAAAACAAATACCTTGCAGAATCAGCTGGAAGATTAGACCTCCACCACAAAAATCACCTAACATAGGTTAGCATAGTAGGCTCATAATGACTTAACTTTTAGTTAGGTGCAGATGAATTAAGGTAGCCTCTTTAATTCTCTCTCTCTCTCTTTTTTTTTTTTTTTTTGGAGAGAAAATGAAAATTATAAAGAGGTAAGTGGCAATACCAAGGTCACTCAAATAGAAGATAAATGAGTTCAAAACCCATCTTTTATAATCTCAAGATGAGTTCTTTCCATGACACTGTTTCAGTCCTGGTTGTGACAATTTTTGAGCAATTCATGTGGGGCAAAGACAGTGAGTTGTCAGATAAAACTGTGGAAGTCTGAATAAAGCCCCATCTCCCAGCCCATCAAAGATGTCCACTTTCTAGTTCTCAGAACCTTTGAATGTATTACCTCACATGGCAAAATGAACTTTAAAAATGTAAGTTCAGGGTCTTGAGATGGGGGATTATCCCAAACTATCTCATGGGCCCAATACAAGAATCTGTATAAGAGGAAGGCAGGAGGTCAGAAAGGAGTTACGATGCTGTGCTACTAGCTTTGAAGATGGAGGAAGGAGCCACAAGCAAGGAATGTGGGCAGCCTCTAAAGCAGGGAAGGAAAGGGAATAGACTTTCTTGTAGAGCCTCCAGAGGGAACACAGCCCTGCTGACCCGTTTTAGTCTTCCGATCTTCAGAACTATAAGGTAATAAATTGTGTTGTATTAAGCCACTGAGTTTGTGGTTATTTGTTACAACAGGAATGGGAAACTAGTAAAGAACCCAATCGAAACTTTAACCTGGGGAGTGGTGGGGAAACCTGGACCTTCTTAATCTACTCTACACATACCTTAACAATGTCGATGTTTCCAAAGTAAACACCTGATATTACCTCTTCGTGAAAATAGCGTTGCATATAATGCTCTCATTTTCAATTGTAAAATGGGAATAATAATAATGGGTATTAAAGAATTTAAATGAGACAATATAAGTGTTTTGTGGATATACCACATTAAAGTCTGTCATTGTTATATAGATGAATTTAGAGTTAGTAAAGTGTTCAATATTAACAGTTTAGCTAGTTTAGCTGTGGGTTAGAAGATACTCTAGAGAGTCATAGAGATAAACTTACATCAGAGAGAGATTTTAGTTGCTCCAAACAATTGTTTAAAATATTTCCTCTTTATGTTTAAATGTGAGGGTGCCTAGGCAAATATACTGAATACTATAAGAATATTGAAGTGATTATTAGAGGTATAGAATCAGAGAATGTTACAGTTGGAATGGACCTTAAAGGGTGCTGGATCCGATTACTTGGTGAATGCCTGCATCTTCTATTAGGCTTTACAGATAAAAGATTTATGGGGAAACAGGACCTCTCATTTGCATAGCATGTCTGGATATCTACTGTTCTTTCACTCACACTGCATCATTTATATCCCACCACAACCATTTGAAATAGATCAAGCCCGGAGTAATAACTTCTTTTTAAAAGAAAACATTATACAAGCAGAACAACTAAAGCTTTACACAATTGGTTAAAGTCATTTCAGGCCATTTCTGTGAAACTCCTTTTAAGGCCTGGTCAAATTGTGTTTTATGAAAGCCTGGGTTCTAAAGAAGAGCTAGGTATGCTATCTGGGGATAGGAAACCAATGCTGAACAAAACAGGCATAGCCCTTGTCATCACAGAATCCATAGTCTAGTGGAGAAGACAGAAAATTAATCAAATTCAACACCAGGTGATAACTGCAAGCGAGTAGACTCAGTAGAAGACATGTGGAATCACAGGTCAGGAAAACCTTAACTCCCACAATTTGAGCTCCACCTCCAGGTTACGTTTTTTACACAATGTGGCCTCTTCCAGAAGGTAATTAATTCACCAAATTATCCAGGATTGACCTACCTGTGAACCTCATTTTCCTGTTTTCCCCTCTTCCTTGTAGCGTGTGTAATGAAAGCTAACAATGGCAGAGGCAGGCATGACCAAGCCTAATGTTGCTTAAATTCAAGAGTCACTCCCAGGAATCCTGTTGATTGACCCTTCATGAGTGTCCTGACAATATTTAGAGATCTCTAGTGGTAGTGAACTCCTTGTTACTTGAACTTGGTTGAAGTAACCAAGTCAGATAAACTCAACTTCATTCCTGGTATAAGTGAAGGAAAGGAGCAGAACTCTTTTAAAATATCTGGTTTCAAGAAGAGATTGGTCAATGTGTACAAAATTAAAGTTGGATATAAGGAATAAGTTCTGGTGTTCTATTGTACAGTACGGTGATCATAGTTGACAATATTGAATTGTAAAATTCAAAATAACTAGAAAAGAGGATTTTGAATGTTCTCACCACAAAGAAATGACAAGTGCTTGAGGTGATGGATATGCTAAATACCCTGATTTGATCACTACACAATATATACATGCATTGAAACATCACACTGTACCCTATAAATATGTATAATTATGTGTTAATTAAAAATAAAACTTTAAAAAAATCCAGTTTCTAACTTCATGAATCACGACTTAATGTGAAATCATACTATATCAAAGAGAGTAAAGAAGTGATTAATTCTATAAAGTTTGAAGAATTATTAATATTATTACTTCAATTAGAATTAGAGACAAACTGTAGGGAAAGAATCATGATGATTTTGAGTATATTTCAGAACCTAGAAGAATATTTCCATTCATGTGTGTGTGGGTCTGTGTGTATGTGTGAGAGAGAGAGAGAGAGAGAGAGGGAGAGAGAGAATCAATAATTTCCTTCAATGTGATCCAGTGGCTTTGCCATACTGGTCTGAAGAACTACCAAGAGCTTCTATCAAGAGCTTCATTCTGAAGATTTTTCTGGAAATGAGACTTGGATATCAACATCTCAATCTCACATCCTCACCTTTGTATTAATGATGCTTCCGCTCAGCAAATTCAACAGCAATATGTGTGGATTTTAGTCAAAGCCCATTTGAAATATTGACTTGAATATTATTTTTAGAGATCAGAGAAATAAAGCATAGATGGTAGATACATGATTTTAAATACACCAAATTATATGCTGAAATTATTTATAATCTCTGAGATCATCTCTGACATTCCAATTATCCAATGTATAGGCTTTCTCTAAGACCTCAATCAGGGCATTGACTTTCGCTTTTGATTGGCCCTTTCCTGCTTTATGTTCCTTCTTCAAGTTTCCAGCACTAATGTTTTACCTACGTCTCCTCCTGTCATCTTTGTCTCTTCCAATGGTTTCTCTTTCTTTCATTCTTCTCCAAGTCTGGCCTTTGACCCTTAGATAATTTCTTCTGTGTTTGTTCCTTAAAATATTATGGCACAATATGGTTAAGAGGATGTAATTGAAAGTGTGCATAAAAATGTAGAGTCAGGTTTTACCACTTGTTGACTGTGAAACTTGAGAATGCTACTAATTGCTCAGTCCTTCCATGTCCTCATCTATAAAATGGGGTGTGCTTCCTTTCTAGCATTAATGTCAGGATTAAATGAGATCGTACACATGAAGCACTTAGCACATTGACGAGCACATCATTGTTCTCATCATCATTGTCAACATCATCAACATTGCCACCATCATCATCAACATCATTTGTTTAGCTCTAGCCTTGGCCCCTGTCCTCCCAGCTTCCCACCCATCAGCAGAAGTCGACTGGCATTTCCACTGACATCTTTGAATCCACATTCCTAATTCCAAACTCATTTTTTTCCCTTCAGAAATTCTAATTGGATCTAAATTCCTGGACTCATGACAACTGGAGCCTTGTAATAATTACTCGAGAACTTGGTTCTAATAGTGTCTGAATAAATAAGGCCATAGACAGGAAGTGAGGGGGTGCAGACTTGTTGAGGTGGGAAGGATTTGATAACCACAGGTAATGTAGGTGGATAGATACAGTGGTGATTGTGTTCTAAGGAAATTGCCCAGAGCCCCCTGTGTAAGGGATTAGAGTGACTACCGTTTTAGAAGCATTTTTCTGTTTGAGGTTCCTCCTGTGCAAATGTTGTCTAAATTTTCATCAGAGGTCAAGGCACACCGCAGGCTCACAGTCAGTTCTCTCACAGGTAATTCTCTTTCTTTACATGGCTTAGGGTGGTTTGGAGCTACAGCCCTAGGAGAGTTGAGATGTATCTAAGTGCAATTTAATGGACTTAACAGACCTCCTTGGCCCCTAGCATTTAGACGGTGAGCTTAGTACCAGCTCTGACCCTCAACATTCATTCCATCTAGGACGCTAATACCGGAACCTTTTATTTATTGATTGAATTTTTGTCTTTCCTTATTTGTTTTTATTGGCCCAAATGTCTTAAAATGACAAATTTGAATGCATTTTGTATTTCTATTATTCTCTGTCTATATTATTGAAAACTTCGAATTCACACTGACAAATTCAGTTACAAGCCAACAATAAATAGCTCATTTTATTTTTCCTGTCTGTGCTTGGAACTCTCTTCTCCAACAGTGAGTTATCTGGCTTCCATTATCCTTAACATATTTCCTTATTTAATCAATTCACTTGTATGCTCCCAGTCTCCCATTGCCATCCCACCACCTGCCCCTTGCAGAGACCCTCCTTACCCAACATGTGCCTTCACACCCTGTGCTGGGTCACTGTCACCTGCCTCTCACTTGCATCCTCTCCTTACCCTCCTCAGGCTCTGATACTCATACCAGACTGCCCCAATGTGTGAAATCCCTTTTTACTGTGCACAGACTCCAGTGCCTTCCTTGTTTTTCCCTCTTCCCATTTCTTGGAAAAAGCTCTCCTACTCCGCTTGGTCTCTGATACTCTATACAGGAATCCTTCCCACATGGCTGCCCTACTCACCTCCATTTAGGCTCTGATACTCAGCACTAGACCATCCCTCTGTGTAGGGGCTCACCCCACTTAGGCTGTGATCCTCCATGCAAAGCTGACTCTCTAAAGAACTACCCGCCTCATCCTGCTTGGGCTCTGACATCACTTACCAGGCTGTATCCCTGCATGCATGGAAGTCCTCTTAACTACACTTGGATTTCAACTCCCTGTGCTAAAGTCTTCCCATGCACGTATCCTTTCAGGCCTTCTTGGGCTATAACCTACCCCAGTCTGCCTCCGAGGGGATGCCCCTGTGTGATACCCTCTTTACCCTCTCAGGCTTTGACAGCCATAATCAAACATTCTTCTCATCCTGCTGAAGCTCAAACTCCCCTCTCTGGGCCACCATGGCTCTCTTTTCTTTACCAGGCATGTTCACCTAAACTTCTAGGCCCCCAGCTGATAGTTACAGGAAGGAAATATCCTGAAAGGGAAGGGATAGGAAAGAAGAAGAGGGAAGGAAGGGGAAAGCACCAACGGCCCTTTAGATGAATGTAGATTTCTAATCCCCCCTGGAGCTGTTGAGCTTCAGCTCCTACTCACTGCTTTGGCTTTGAGTTTCTTCTTTGTTTATTACAGCTGGAGAGGGAAGCACAAACTTAGGCATCTATTTTAAAAATAATTGTTGTATTTTCTCTGGCATATTTTTATTGGCGTTGAATAGAAATAAAGACTTATTGGGTCAATCTGTTATGCTATGTTGACTATAATGACACTGGAGCGGAAATCAGAAGAATGAGTGAGGAAGTTAAGCAGATGAGGGGAGGGAAGACTGTTAAAGAAAATTTGAGGGCAGAAGAGAGTAGAAGACATTGGGAGCATTATGGCTGAAGTGCAGAGAGTGAAGGGGAGAGTACGGTTCAGAATGAGGCTGCAGAGGTAGGAAGGGGCCAGACTACACACAGCGTTTGTCTGTAACCTAAAAGCAAAGGGAGGCCAGATCTGATGTTCAAAAGATGTCCCGCCAGGTACCTTCCAAAGGTGATGCGGTCCCTCTAGCAAGGAGGTTCTACCTTGTTCTACCAGGTAACCAGGCCAAAGAAATCTGGCTAAATCAGTGCAAACTCTTAAAGAAAATTCACCAGCCATTTCTTGTGCCAGATTCCTGGCTTTTGTCTTCAATTCCTGCCTACTCCTTCAGGTTCCTGACCATACTGCTTAGAGTTCAGCAGATGCCTGACTTTCTAGTGCCTTCTTGCATGAACTCCCGAGTTCTGACCTGACTGTCTGCCCCAGTGCTGTCTTTGAGATCTCGGACCAAACCTGTTTCCCAAACCCATATTCCCACTCTATTCTGGGCTCATCCCAAGTCCCATTATATTTAGATCAAATTTCACTCGACACATTTCAGCTAGAGAGATAGATCTCTGAGGCAAATGGCATGTTTCTGTCATCATTAATAAACACCTTATCTCTCACCAAGATTCTCTAGGATGGCATTATTGTGTTTCTTTGGTTTTTTTCCTGCTAATTAGAACTTTATGTCTTTGATACTGCCTTTTCAAAGAGCCCTGTATCTTCTTTTTTTTCAATCAGAAAGCTGGAAACAGAGCTCATAGGGAAGTGGATCATGTGTACATGGAATCTCATCTGAGGACAAATTTAATTAACAAGCATCTATAAATACTCAGTGATGGTTAAAATGCTTGCAGGCTGTGCTATGACGCATGAATACAATTAATTACAGTATTTTTTTTAAAAAAGAGATGAAATTGGGGAACATAGTAATGACCAAATGTGTAACACTTCAACTGTGTCCATATGGCCATATGTTGAGGTCTTTAGTAGGAAACTCAGATACATGTTTTAAAGTGAGAATGAAACTCTGAAGTGGCTTATAAAACTTTAAGAATCACAGACAATTGATTGAGCTTCCTTCCATAGAAAAGGAAAATGCAGTGGAAACAACATTGACTATGAAGTCTTAGAAAGTCTGGTTTTTCCAGTCCTGGTTACTAGCTGCGTTATTACAGATAAATTACCTTTAATAAGTCAGGAAACGTATATGTGAAATGTGGGAGTATATTCTAAATACTTAGCAAAAATGTAATATAGCAGACACTCAAGAAATGTTAACCCCATCTCCCTTGTGTGGGCCGCAGCTAAAAACTCACTTCATCCTGTTTAAAGTTTAAATTGATTCTTGAAGCTGTCCTTTAGGAATGGATAAACACTAAGTTTGCTTGATTAATTCTATAAAATGAGACAAGCAAGTCTCTTCAGCTGCCAGTGGCTTTCCCAATTCTAGAAAACTCTTTTTTTTTTTTTTTTTACAAAAAATATATAAGCAAGATACATTAAACAACTGACTCTTTATTTCCCCAGACTGCTTGCCTCCCTGACCCTACCCCAACCCAAGGGAGCTGAAATGCAGTCGTGAAATTGGAAGATGGATGCTACTGCCCCATCATTCCAATTCGGCACAGCACAAGCCACAGCGCATAGTGGTTTCTTTTCCTTCCAAGTGCACAAATTTCTCTTCAAGTAACATTCAAGAAACATTATTTTTTAGGATAAGATCTCACTCATTCAATATAGTTTAAAATGTTATTGTTTCAGATTATAAAAGTAACAGTCACTCATTCTAGAATATTTGAAGAATATAGAATATCCTCCAAAGAACATAATTAACTAAAATCCTACTACATAAAAAACTGTTTTACTGCAAAAGTGTTCATTGGGTGCCTACTCTGCACCCACACTTTGCTAGGCACCGGGCATCAGTAATACACTAACTAGACATAGGTTGCTGCTTCCATAGAGTTTATGTTTTGGTGGGAGAGAAAGAAAATATGGACATAAAAAAAAATAAATGATTAATTTTGATAAAAGCTGTGAAGAGATTAAATAAGGTAATGTTTTACAAAGTAATGGCACTTTAGACAAGATGGACACGTTGGGCTTTCTAAGGTGGCTTGTGAGTCAAATCTGAATGGCAGAATGAGGCATCCACTAAAAGATTGACGGGTAGATTCTTCCTGGTGCAAGGAGGAGCAATTGCATTTTGGGAGACAGAAAGAAGCTTGGTGGGAAAGAGAAAGGAGGTCAGAGTGCCTGGAATGTTGTGTGTTGAGGAGAAATGATATAAGATAAAGTTAAAATGTGGGACATTAACATTTTGGGGTATATTCTTCTAGTCTTTCTTCTACACATAGAAATAACACTATGTTGATCACTTTCTCACGATGGTCAATATTTTCCTAAAATGACAGAAGGCCTTGGCCGACCCAGTGGGAGCTCTGGAATGAGTATTGCCTGTTGGAGTTGTCCCTTGTGGGTCCAAAATGATCTGGCTTATATACTCCTGATTTGCTCAGTCACAAGATGTGGAATACATGGGGAAGAGTGTGACCTTGGACGCAGTAACTCTGAAAGCTGAGAAGACCCTGGAGGAGCTGACAACAGCTGGGTGCCATCTGTTCACACTGAAGCATAGTTAAGAGAATCAGATGAGGTTCTATATGAGAAAACGTACGGTGCTAAAACTTTAGATGAATGTTAGCTAGACAAAAAAGTAATGATAAAGACATGTATATTGTTCTCAGCTTTAAGCTTTATTTGGCATTAATCAAAAATGTATCAGTTAGCTTTTCTTGCCTTACACACAATCCCCCCAAATAGTGATTTAAAACAACTATTTATTTAGTTCCCGAGTCTAAGTCTCAGCTGGGTGGTTCTTCTTCTTCAGACCAAGCTTGGCTGATTGCTGTTGGACTTGCTTGTGCATCTGCCACCAGCTGGTGGGTGGACCGGCAGCTAGATGGTCCAGGAGACCCTTATTCACATGTCTAGAAGTTTTCAGGCTAAAGGACAGTGATGGAAATGATGAAGCTATGTGTCTTTTGTCACCCAGCAGGCTAGCCTAGACTTGTTCATATGGCAGTGGTCATGGAGTCCCCAGGAACAGTACAATGTAAGCCACAATGTGCAAGTATTTTTTAAATTTTTGCTTGCATCGTATTTGCTAATCTCCCATTGGCCAGAGCATGCCACAAGCCCAACCTAGATTCAAGAGGTAAGGAAACAGATTAACCTTGCAATTAAAGGTGAATAATTGTGACCATTTTTTGTGATATATCACAAAAGAATTCCTTAAAGTGCATGTACATAGGCCAGCAGTATCAGTCAGGATCTCAGCTGGAAGTCAATTCATCACAGACGGTTCCAGTGAAGAGTCTAATAAAAAGACTACTTGCAGAGATGTGGGCAGGGTTAAATAAACAGACCAGGAGTGGTGAAGGACCCAGAGAATAGCAACAGTAAAATGCCATTATTATTTCTAGAGCAGAAGGGACGGGGGAAAAAATGGAGTTATCAAGAGCAGAAGACCTGGAGAGACACCACTCTGAGAGGTGGTACCGCGGCAGGGAAGAAGCAGAGAAGAAACACAGTTTTAGGTTGGCTTTCTTAGCATCAGAACCCAATACAGTGATCAGGATACTCTAGATTTATTGAAGACATGCTCTCAAGAAAAAGAGAGTATGGGAAGTAGGGTGAGTCTGGGGAGGAGGAAAGGAAGGATATGGTCTCAGCTGATCCCACAGAGGGTTCTGGAACATGAGAATTCATCCCAACTTGAGATATAGGGCTGCAATGTAAGTCACCTATCTAATGAGGGATGATCACTGAGGTGGCATGTAACCTCTTATACTATATAACTCCCCATTGAGCCAAGGACAGTGCTCTGCAAAAAGGGGCAGCAATGAGTCATTAGCAGTCAGTACTCACAGAGCTCTGCAGGAGATCGTGTCTGGGAACAGGGTCTGGATGGGGCAACCACAGCATCCTTCTACACTCTGATTGCCCTCAAGAGCCTGCCTTTGGATGACCCCAGCTATATCCAGATAACCACTCAGCATGGCTTTGCCTCCCAATCATACAAATTCTAACACAAAATTTTCCCCAAATATCTAGAACCCGAGCTCAGTACAAACTGTTCAGCTTTGGACACTATACTCTTAGAGAGATGTTGAAACAAACTAGACTATGATCATAGAAAAAGGGGGATTGTTCAACCAATCCTCTCAGGTGTGTTTGAAGGAACTGGTGGAATAAGTGAAGATTCAAGGGGACAGAAAAAAGTTTTCTTCCCCCCACTCCTAAGGCTGTCACACGAAAGAGAGTGGTCTTGTTCTGTGTGGCCTTGCTGGTAAAACTTTGGGACCAATGAAGAGAGAAAAACAGAATACAGATTTCTGCTCACTTGAGAAACACTTTCTCATCGTTGTAGAAGTATTAAAATGTTTCAGGCTTCTGGATGAAGAAGTAGGTATCCCATGTCTGAGGATATGCAAGTTAGGTCTGGGAAGTTATAGGGATGATCCAAATATCAAATATGTGATGAAATTAAACCAGATTCATGTGCCCTTTCAGGTCTGAGGCTGTTATTTTAGAATGAGATCCAATCTAGTATTATTCTACTATGCAGATAGTAACCTGCATGCGTGTGTGTGTGTGTGTGTGTGTGTGTTTGTGTGTGTGTGCAGAAGTCAGAGAGGTGCTGAGGTGGTTAGGTTGGGGGAGGAAGGGTGTCTGGAGTTTAGCTTTGCTTTGCCAACAAGAAAAAAGGAAGTGTTAGAAATTGTCATTGGTGTACAAAAGAATTTTGGTGAGGTAGTTAGACTAGAGGAAACGGAAGGAAAGAAATGTAATTGATCGGGAATTCCTGCTTCTTTTAGATTGATTTAATAGGCTCTTTCAGTTACTTATCAGAGCAGGGCTTCATAGGTTATTTATTTGGGTTATTTTTCAATAACACAAATATAAAAAACTGGCTGTCTTAAAATTATGTCATATGTATTTTATTAATTTTTAAAAATGTATACTTGTTTCTGATGTCTCTAAATTATAAACACTTGTAAATTTATTTTGTATTTCTTACAGAAGAATGATAAGCTAGAGTTGAAAGGAGCCTTTAGTTGAACCTTCTGCATTGATTAATGTATTTCCTCTGTAAGTGGTGGCCTAGCCCCTGCTTACATGAGAGGGAGACCCCTACTGTCTGATGCAGAGTGCTCCAACTATATGTTAAGGGTGATCTTCTCTTTAGCCTACTTTGTCATTCCAGACTCCACCATCTACTAGAGAATGGCCCTTGTTTCAGTCTGGATGCTTTAGGCTGAAAATAGCAGGACACATTTCTCAGGGTAGCTTAGACCATAAGGACAATTATTATCGTTTCCTATGTGAGAAGGCCTGAACTAGGGCAGGCCCTCCTGTTGCTCATTACCGCAGCTTAACAACGTCATCATGATCCAGATCCCTTCTGCCTCTCAACTCTACCATTCTCAGGGCCGTTTCACTCTCGGCTGGTGGGAAGATGTCACCATCGTCCCCTGCATCACAGCCAGATACAAACACCTACAGAGGAAAAGAGTGACTTTTTCTGGAGAGTGTAATATCTTTTTCCAGAAGCAACCCCAAGAGACCTTCCCTTACATTTCACTGGTCAGAATTAGAACCTCCATGATAGTTTTAGACCAATCATCTGGGGAGAAACAGACAAGGGGAGAAGTCAAGTTCATAAGCCCTATCTACCTTTCTTCTCTGTCAGTTCTCCTGCACCCCTTCACTGCTTACTGTACAGAGAGGGGTTTAAGAAAGGAGTGTATGTGTGGAAGGAGATGAGGGGAAGAGTGATTAATTAGGGTCTCTTTCTCCAGCTCAAACATCAGGGGTCACTTCTTCATTTGGAAGAATTTGACACTTACTAGGTATGGTGTAATGGTTTGGATTTGGGGTACTAGAATCAGACTATTCAAGCTTGATTTGCAGTTCTACTCTTCCCTAGCTGGATGATGTTGAATAAAACAATCTCTTCGTGCCTCTCCTTCCTCATTTTAGAAGTGGGAATAATAATTGCACCAATTTCAAAAAATTGTTCAAAGAGTGCATGTGTAAACGGATGCTGAAGTGCTTAGAACGTAGCCTGCCACACTGTAAAGCTTCAATAAGTGCATTGCCTCTGTTGGGAACTGGTTTTTTAAAATAACCTCTCTCATTCTCATTGTCTTTCTAATAAAATAAGAATAATATTACAAGTACATTTTCTTCAGAGTAGTTGTAAGGATACAATCAGGTGTATGCAAAACACCTGCACTTAGTTCATGTTCAATCGATTTAGCAGACAGCACAATGCAGTGGGACAAACTTGAACTTTGAAATCTAATGGATTATTGGGGATGAGGCACTCCTCTCTGAGCTTCAGTATCCTCATCTATAAAATGGGGAAAATAATTTCTCCCTCTCAGGCAGGCTGTGAAGGTTGAGTGAAATTGTGTATCTAAAGTGGCTTCCCAAGTGGCATATAGTGGGGCTTATCAAATATGCCCGTAGACAGTGCACATTTGCTCTGCTAATGTAGGGATCTTACCAACTGTCTTTTGCTGGGTGCCTGCCTTGATCTGAACACTTTCCTAGCCTCTGTGAGGGACATCAAGAACAGAAGATGTGGCAGGCGTGAGCTGGCAGAGGGCTTAGTGCTAAATTGCAGTGTGCAGACTTGTCATCCATCAGAAAGTCAGTTGCTTTGCAGATGCTGTGAGTGAATGTGCCCAAAGAACTCCAACCCCTATCTGCAAGCATCTTTGCACAGATTTTCAAAACTCTGTATCATACAAGTTTATCAGTGAATAGCAAAGAAGTATTTTTATTTCTTCTCTTTTGGTGTGGTCGCTGAAGTTCTTTCAATCCCCAGCCTGAACAAAATTTAACCCAGTTTCTGCAGGGTTAGTAGCTGTATGAACATGTGATCTTCCAAAGGGGCACCAGTTTATACCCGCTTTTGAACAGTGCTTCACCAGCAGGTTCTCTGGGAAGACCTAGACAGGTCCTAGTCCCTGCCTATAGCTTTTCCACCTTCCCATACGTGGATAATGGGAGATAGGCCACAGAAGGGCCAGCCTGGTAGCTACGCAGCTCTCTGCTCCTGTCATGGGACGATGCATATGTCTGCTTTCTCTTCACCCCATCTTAGGAGAGAAAGAAACAAACTGCAGAGAGATCATCTCTTCTGCCTCAAGCCAATTACTGAAGACGGTAAGATGGGAGAGTGGCAGAGCCAGAAAAAGAAGCCGCCTTGATTCTGCCAAGAGCTCGCTCCTGCTGCCAATTCTAACTCTTTGTAGACAGCCTGTGCAGCCGACTAGGACCTGCTTCAAGCACCGCATCTGCCCGGGGCTCTTTCCCAGTATAGTCTCCTGCTCTCCAGCCCGCCCCTGAGGATGTCACTTTGAGATCCCTCTCTCAGTCCTCTGCGACAGCTTCCTGTCAATTGACTCTCCCCCACAAATCTTTTTTGACAAATCTCAGAGATGCAACAGCTGGTCACCCTTCAAGACTTCCACATGTCTCTGCTGCCACTGACACAGATTCCTTTCTTCCTTATTGATTTTTTTTCTCATTTCTTCTCTTCTGTTCCGTGGGTATCAACTAACAGTTTACACTCTCTTGTATTGCTCAGTTCTCTCTATTTAAAGTCCCCACCTTGTGGCAACTTCTGCACATATGGACCTTCCAATTATAAAATTATAATGAACAATAATAGATGCTAATTTGTCTCGATTTACACTCTGTTTTACTGTTCAAAAAGTATTTGCCCAAGCAGTAGTATTACAACTCTCTGAGATAAGCACCTGGTACAGGGATTTATTTTAAAATTTTTATGACAGATTGAATAGCTTCAAAATAATAATTATAACATATTTAATTTAAAAAATCCAAATATCCACACACCTACCAACAAACTTACAAAACAGCATTATCAACACCTCTGCATCCCTGGGAACCACCCTCGATCTGAGCAGCCCATCCCTCCACTCCAGAAGTCAGGCATCTGGATCTTGGGCTTAGGACTCTCTTACTTTTCCTTGTAGTTTTACCAAATTGCATGTATCCCTTAATAACGCAGTATTTAGTTTTTCCAACTTTGAAAGATGGTATGTAAATAGAATCATACTGCTTGCATCTTCTCGAAGTGTGTTGTTCAATGTGATGGCCGCTAGCCACACGTGGCTACTGAGCCCTTGAAAAGTGGCTATTCCAAACTGAGATGTCCTGTACATATAAAATTCACACCAGATTTTGAAGATTTAGTACAAAAATAATTTTATATGTATCATTGATATTTTTATATTGACTCCGTGTTGATGTAATGGTGAGTATTATTACCTTAAATGAAATATAAATATATTATTAAAATTAATTTCACCTGTTTCTTTTTAATAAGGATGATAGAAATTTTAACGTTAAATATGCATCTCACTTTTATGGCTTACGTCATCTTTCTACTGGACAAAGCTATTCCTAAACTTGTACTTTGCTTAGTGCTTTTTTTTTTTTTTTTTTTTGAGACAGAGTCTCACTCTCTTGCCTGGGGCGAGTGCCTTGGCGTCAGCCTACCTCACAGCAACCTCAAACTCCTGGGCTCAAGCGATCCTACTGTCTCAGCCTCCCGAGTAGCTGGGACTACAGGCATGCGCCACCATGCCCGGCTAATTTTTTCTATATATATTTTTAGCTGTCCAATTAATTTCTTTCTATTTTTGGTAGAGACGGGGTCTCGCTCTTGCTCAGGCTGGTTAGTGCTTTCTTTATGAGGTTCATTTTATTGGTGTCTGTAGCAGTATTCACTGTGTGATGTAGCGATACACTTTATTCTTCCATTCTGTTGTCAGTAGGCATTTGGATTTGTTCCATTTTTTTCCATTTACAAACAGTATCAATAGAATTGCCAAGAGTTTTTCTAGGTCTTACGGTTTGCCCTTATTTATCTTACTAGATAGACAAAATTGTTTTCTGAAGTGGTTGTACCATTTTCACTCCTACCTGTGGTGCAGTAGAATTCCAATGCTTTACATTGAGAGTCAGCAAACTTTTACTTTGAAGTGCCAACTAGTAAATATTTTAGGCTTTAGCACCAAGTGGCAACATTGAACAACTGTTCTCCTTGAAAAGCTAATAGTCTTTTAAAAACTTTTCATTTAAAAATGTAAAAAACATACTTGGCTCACAAGCTATACAAAAACAGGTGGCAGGCCAGATTTGGCCCAGGGGCTGGAGTTTGCCAACTTTTCCTCTACATCCTTGCCAACACTTGATATTGTCAGTCTTTAATTTTAGCCTGTATTTTGGGTGAAAATTGATGTCTCACTGCAGTTTTAATTTTCATTACCCTGATTACTAATGAGGACGAGTATTCTTTCATTGGTTTTTTTTGGCTTGTCATGATTCCTTTTCCGTGAAATGGTCTTGCCCATTTTTATTGATCTGGTATCATTTTATAAGCAATGAAAATGCATTTGCCTAAGAGGACAGACTACATGAATGTTCTAAGATCGCACAGCTAAGAAGAAACAGAACATGGACCCCTGCTCTTTTCTCAAGTTATTGTGTTTCTCATGCTGTCTTTAAAAACAAATGAACAAAACACTCTAATAGTGTTATAGTGATTTACACTTACGTTTGATACTGCTATTCCTTTTACAGATAAATGTCTTTTCTTATCAGCTTCTAATTGATTTCGTAATGCCTGTCTGGATAAAGGTAGTAATGTCTGTATGATTTGACATTTGCTTTAGGATCGTCATATTGCTGGGGATGTGTAGATAATTTTCTTAGTGCTGATTTTGCAGTGTGTGGTATCTATTCTCCATTTCTTCTTAATCAAGAGAACCTGACATATATATATATAGATAGTATTTTGCCCAGTTGAAAAGCTTGATTTCCCAGGCTTTTCATGGCCGCATAACATAAATGGAAGTCCATTAACTGGGTCTTCTGGAAAAGTTCGTGTTCCCTTGATAAGAGGGGATAGACTCAAGAGGCATCAGCCTTTTGGTTTTATCTCCACTTCTGCCTAAAAGTCAGTCTCAATGCCCAACAGTCCAGTAGCCATTTTCTAATCATGGAAGCTAGAACGATCCTGAGTTCTCAATGACTTCCCGAGCACCTGTGCCAACCTTGGACCACCTCCAGATGTCTTGTTACCAGAGAAAAATAAAACCTCCTCCTATTGAAATAAGTTACTGTAGTCAGGTTTCTGCCAAAGCAGCTAAAGCCGAATCTAACTGATGAAGGCAGAAACATGAGCTTGCAGAAGGTCTAGCTCATGCTTGAATCACTTTTAGTGAACAATTTTTTAAAGGAAAAACTGTTAAATTCCAGAGAAGACACATCATAGAATGTCTTTTAAAATGTTTATAGAATTATCATATGTTTTCAGAAACTTTTTCTATTTCCTCAACAACATTTCATTCTGTAAAAATTCAAATACTAAGCTGTAGTATAAAAGAACACTGCTACTTAGCTTTTTGTCTTCATTTATTATCAAACAAAACAAAGAAGACTGTAATAAGAGTGTCTGTAGAAACTGGGATGGGGCACTGGGTCACTCACCATTTAAAATCACAAAAAGAGATTAGTGTGATACGGGAGAAAAAATATGGGCTTTGATGTGGCTCAGACAGACCTGTATTCAAATCTTGACTGGGCCATTTACCAGCTCTTACGTCTTTGGCTTCCTGAGCTTTATTTAGTCATCTATAAAGTAAGGATAATAATGTTGTCTCCATAACAGAGCCGTTGTAAGGATTAAATGCCTTTCAGCATCTAGCACTTCCTTTAGGTCCTCTTTTTTCTTCCGAGAGTGATTTTGGTAAAAACAAATGTATAATGAGTAGAGAATAATCAATGTTAAATGCAACACATCCTGAAATATAAATTGCAAATGGTTGTGAGAGGATCCTTGAAAAGTGAATGATTAGGTTGAAAAATAAAGAAATATGTATTGTTTTTTAGCCTTAACATTTGCCATTGCTAGTACTTGGCAGACTCTCACAACAACCATACCACCAACTGCCCCTCCACACACGCAGATCACCTCGCTAAATCCCACTCATTCTTCTAGTCTCAGCACTGACTTCTCTCCTTTGGGGGTGCCTTCCCTGAAGCCTCTCACCTTCCCTGCCTCTTCACTTTGTGCTTATTTCTGACTTGCCACTTCACTTCTTGTTATTGCCTGCCTACTTGTTTTCTTCCCTAGCCTGGGAGCTGCTTGAAGGCAGGGAGTGTGTTTAAGTCACCGTCTTATCCCCAACACTGAGCACAATTTGTGACATAGTAAGTGTTTAACAAATACTTTTTGAATGAATGAGCCAGTGAGTGAATGGGTGACTTTTACATGCCAGGTATTGTTGGGTCCACTTCTATGCAAGGCCAGTTCAAGTAGATGGTAACCAAAGGAGTTCAAATATAATCACGTGCACTGAAAGTTAACTCACTCATGAAATAATCATCTAACTGAAGACAGTAGGATTGCATGAAGCCTCGAAAACACAGAGACAAAGAGTGAGAACGTGTCTGTGCCTTCCGGCCTCCATCGCTTCAGCATCGCTCACGGGAGTGGGAGCTCATGTTCACAGAGGCATAAAGGAGCCCACAGCAACAGTGTCCCTAGAATCTGGGATTTGATCAAAGAGCAATATTTCTAGAACAGTATTTTTGGAGCTTAATAATCATGTTTTATGGAATAAATGCGTCCTTTGTAGATGACTAACTCCGATGCTTGATCCATATAGTAATATAGTATTTAAATGAATAAAATAAGGTAATGTGAATAAAACATAAGTAAATATAAACATAATTTATATTTATAAATATATTGAGAAACAAAATATTGTTTTATATTCCAACATATTGATATTTATATCACATATTAATAGATTATTTCATATTTAATTTTTAGCAAATTTAGAGAGAATAGCTTTTTCAAAATGTCTTCAAGCAGACTTTGAAGCAGAAGAGCCCTACGAACACGGGTGCCCTTGAGGCCCCAAAGACCCTTCCCATCCAAATGACCATAATAAAATACCTTATAACAGGCAGAAAAAGAAGTGTTAAATTTAGGAATAAAGACAAAGTATCGATCATGTACAAGAAACTGTTAACAATTCCTGATAAATATGTGCTGTTAAAGACTTAGGATATCTCACATCTTTCAAAATAAATTTCTACTGAATTGAAGTGCTATGTGTAATATAAAAGAAAATCATAAATGTGGTAATTTTAAAAAATCTTATCAGAAGTAGAAGGGTTTTCAAGCTTAAAAGTAGCTTAACCAAGAACAGGATAATAAAAAAGAATAGTGAATCCAGAAAAGTCCTTGATGTAAATATTTTTATTTCATAAAGATGGCAGTTCTAGACATTATAGCAAAGAGTTTCAGAGGAAATATATTTAAATCTCTACATTAATCATTTTACCCAAATGAATTC
Source organism: Indri indri (assembly GCA_004363605.1). Lineage (NCBI taxonomy): Eukaryota > Metazoa > Chordata > Mammalia > Primates > Indriidae > Indri > Indri indri. Next base: position 27,495 of record RJWJ010005111.1, on the reverse strand, counting down.
TAGATAGATACATATACAACATATACATACAAAAACGTGAAAGTACAAGATGGTACAGTGGGTAATATTTTTATTTAGTAATCTTAGGTTACTCAGTAAAATTTAGTAATCTTATTGTGAGGAAGGCTATCTTAATTATGATATTCTAATTATTTTTAAAAAATGATAGTTACATCTGACTCCATATAGATAAAAATAGATTGTACATAGAAATTAGTATCATAGAAAAAGTTAAAAGGAAATTAGTAATTGAGAAATTTTTTCAGCACCTTAGATAAAATACTAATTACTCTATTTAAAACATACAGTTATAGATACAAAGAGAACAAATCTATTTTGAAAAATGATCAAAGGGCATGACTCTGCAGTTCCCAGAAAAAATTTTAAAAAGAATTCTAAATGACCTTAAAATCTATGAGTAGATGTTCAATCACACACATAATTAGGGAAATGCAAATTAAAGCAGCATAATTTCTTTTACATAGTAAATTGATAAAGAATGAAAAGCTTGATAAAACCATTGTTGGCTAAGGAGTAAGGAGATAGGTAGTCAGCTATACTGAAGTACAGTTAGTGTAATCATAGAGGAGCAAAGTTTAGCAAGCTCTACCAAATTTTAAAATGCAAACACGTCTTTTAGCAATTTCGTTCTTAGAAATTTTGACTACATATAACACACATACGTATAATAGATGTATTCACATGTGCAAAAGATATGTTTACAAGGATATTTATTGCAGTTTTGTATGAAATAGGCTATAACAGAAAACAATGTAAATGTCAATGTATAAACTATATTTGGTATGCCCATAATATGTAATATTATATTGCTGTTAAAAAGGATGAAATTAAAAAGAAAATTAACAGATACTTGTATTATACTTACTATGTGACATTCAATCTTCATAACAATTTTATGAAGTAGGTACTATTATTATACCCACTTTACAGATGAGAAAACTGAGGTGCCAATAGGTTAACTAATACGCTCAACATTGCAAAAGCTATTAGCTATAGAAGTCACAATTCAATTCAGGCAACCTGTCTTTAGAATTTGTGCTCCTAACCACAAAATATGCTGCCTATGAAAATTATATCATTCATTTACACTTTTTTCATAACAGTATAGAACATGGTTATCATGAGCCCATTTGTATTAAACATGTATATGTCTGTATACGCTCCTAAAGAAATAGATATTTCTAGAAAGATACACATGCAACTAGTAACAGTAGGTATCTCTAAGTACTATGTTGGTAACATTTGCATTTACTGTCATAGCAAGAGATTGGAAATAACCCAACTCTGTAAAAATATTTTGTCTATAATATTCTCTGCTATTGCAGCCATTAAAATTTTTATTTAAAAGAATTCATAATAGTGAGGAAAAATGCTTATAATATCATATTAACACTAAAATAGTATGTATTACATTGAACAAGCATACATAAAATTATAGCAGTAATCAATGCACTAAAAATGTTAACAGTAGTTATTTGGGGATGATCCAATTAAAGGTTTTCCATCTTCTTACTTTTCTATATTTCTGAATGCTTATAAATTGCCTTTACAGTAAAACACATTTCATTTACAAACTAATGTCACTAAGCCTGGGAAAAGCAGACTTACAAAGCTGAGGGTTAGCCTTGGGACCATAGTGACCTCATTAAGATCTATTCAGGATAGTATTTGGCCAGAGGATTTCAGTAATACCTGGCTTCTATCGCCCACTTTGGCCACCATAAAAGACCCTTCCCCACAAGGTCTTGGGAAGGGAAGAGGAACCTAAATACAAAGAACTATGCCTGCACTCTAAAACCTCTAATCAAAATCCATTAGAGGGGGAAAGAAAATGTATGGATAACATAAAGTATCAAAGAATTCATACTAAATTAAAACAATATGTGTTGGAATAGACTCATCTAGAAGATCATCAGAACAAATGATATGCCACTGAAAAATAAGGTCGAAGAACATTCTCCATGGTCTTTGTCAAAAGTTCTAGGATAGGATCTGGCATCAATTGTGCTTTCTTTGTTATGTTACTTACTAGTGCGGCATATGGCTGTTTTGTTAAAGCCGCATAGACACACGTCTGCTAAAATAAATTAACGTTCCCATCTCAACTGGATGATTTGGCAGGAATAATACACCTCCCAGCCAATGTGTAGACTGACCCACATGACTCCCCCACTGAAGGAACTAAAGTGGAACATTGTATATTACATTGATAAGCAGTCAGAGACAGTACATTTTCTTTTGAATATTTTTCATAGTAACATTGATTGACCTTCTAATATCCTGTATAATTCACTTGTGTTAGAATTTGAAAATGCAGGAGAGAAGATCAGAAATGGTATACAAATTGGGAAGGTGAGTAAGAAGCAATTTTCAGATTATCAGGATGAGGTAACAGGCATCTCACTGCGTACCAACAAAGACTGTTCAAAATCTGAGATGCAGGTGCACACACACATGTACACATGTATACATTTATATATAACACTTTCTGACTGCCTGGTTACCTGGAAAGTTCCGAAAAGTTTCTAGGTCTCTGTTATTGGAAAACAAAACATATTTTGTGTTAAGACTGTTTTTGTCCCCATTTTACTCTATTGCAATTCCTTCTACACACTATTGTAGGACTAAACAACTTGAGTCATCCTCTACTCCCTTACTCAAGGGAGTGTCAATGTATACCGTAGCGACAGTATTTCCAGATTATCTATTCTACTGTTACCAGGAATTGCAATGTGCTCACTCTCCATTCTACATGTGATGCACTATATGCTATAACTAAATATAATTACCATGGATAGTGTATGAACTGAGAGGCATAGTCATATTTCAGACAGAGCAGAGATTTTGGTGCCAAACCTCAGCTATTATACTCCCTGTGGAGTAGCGAAATGTTAAGAGAGTGGGCTTTCAAGTCATTCACACCTTGAGTTCAAATTCTCGCACCTTTCCTTACCAACTGTGTGATCTTGTGTTGTCACTTTATACTTTGGATCTGTTTCCTCATTGGAAAAAGGAGCATAAATATCAAGGTTAAATATTAAATAGTATTAGATATGTGAGCAATTGTCAAAATGCCTGGCACATAATGAAAATTCAGGGACATATTGGGAGGTCTGGTGGTGAGCACAGCACATGGAAGAACAGGGATAGTGAGGGGCATATGGGCCTGGAATGTCAGTGACCAAGTTCAGGATTCTCAACTTTAAGGACTTGACTATCCATCCTTAAACTTGGTTAATAAGCCTGTTAAGAATTTAGAATGTAATCTTAAGGGCTTCAGGAAGCTGTCAATATGCAGATACTTTCTTACAAAGACTTTCTGCTGAGAATATTTAAAAGCTACCTAATGTGTGGTAACACTTTTTTAGGCACTGTGGAGTTCAAAAAAATCAATCAGCCAGGGAATCTGCCCTCAAGTTGTCTGAAATTCAATGCACATCATCTTAACCCTTTTGATATCAACTAGGACATCACTTCCTAGTAACTTTAGATCCACATCTTAAAACCAGTTTGGGGGAGTGTGTTGTAGTATTATAAAAATAATATACTTCTCTGTCTCTCTGTCTTCATCTCTATATCTCTCCTCTCTTTCAATCCCCACCACCCCATGAGCTACGTGGAATTTCCTATCTTCTATGCAATAAAACCAAGGCTCTACCACAGTCTTTGGCTATTGCTAGCAATGTGGTTCTAAAATGTACTATGTACCTGGTTCAGTCAACATTATTTTGCTTGGGATAACTGTTTTGGGACTGGGGATCTGTGTGCAGGATTGAAAAAAAGTCTCAGATGTTGTTCTGGTGCTTAAATAGTCTTTTGTGCCTTATTAATGCTTTAGACCCTGAAAGGTGATGCTCATGACAAACTTGGAGTTAAATGATAAAACTTCAAAGTTTTGGAAACTACAGCTACTAAAGAAACAATGATTCAATCCAAGTAAATTGAACTCCATTCTACTGGGATTGAACATAAAAAGAAATTTAGAGGAGGAAAGGTTTGGACTTGAATTCTTTTAACTTTAATTAAAATGCCAACTGAATTTTTGGAATTTGCTTCCACTCTGGGAATTTAATGATTGATTCATATTGTCCAAATTGGAGAACTTTTTGTATTGCACACACTGCATTAATTTAAGTATTTTTATGCTGTCATTTGGGCTCATTACATAACCTCTAGTGTACCCTACCCAACAGACAATGTGCCTTTGCATAATTTGGAATGGGATTCAGAACAGAGAATGATCTTCCAGCCCAGGGTTCAGTGTGGCCTTTAGTCAATGTAATTGATGAACTCTGCTGATCCATATCCATGATCCTTCTGGCTCGAGGGCTGCTGTGTGGGCTGTACAGATTGGAATTGGCGAGCCCTGTTCACATGGACCCTCATGTGAATGATAACCCTACCCCCCGCCAGAGAAACACCTTAATGGTCAGTCCTGCTTCTGGGGTTGAAAGCTGAATTAGCAGCCACCATCCCACCAGGAGCAGAGGTTGCCCTTGGTGGGAGAACCCCTCTAAGAGTATTAGTATCTTGCTAAACTGCAGACCTTTCACTCAAGGGAGACAACCCACTGGGAGTTGACTTGGCTTGAGGTGAGATCAATGAATTAAGGAACCAAATTTTAGGAATCATACAGAACAATATTCTTCTTTCTCTTTGTTCCTGCTTCAGCCCATAAAATAGAAATACTTTCCCTTCCTGAAATACTGAGAAGCAGCCTTCTGCCTTCACCCCACCCCCTGCCTTTGTCATCAGGTCCAAACCATTTTTTCCATTACAGCTCTGCCCACAATGATTGACAGTTTGCTCATTAGAAAGGATATACAAGTAAAACTTTTGAGACTCCCATTTTGCCCATCAAAACCCCAGACACACTTCTTCCAGACATATCCATGTATATAGAAGTGCTTTTGTACATATAAAACAAACACACCTTGTACCTTTAATGTATGAGTCCTTGATCCCCAAACCCTCATCAAATATCATCGAGTTAGGATGGTTATGAAAAGCTATTAGTTCTAAGAGAAGAGTTGAGGAGAGCTGTTAACATAAACTAGAAATTATTTAGTATTTGTGAAACAAGTTGAGGTGCTATTACCACTCCCACTTTAAAGATGAGAAAATTGAGGATCAAGGGGGATAAGTGACTTACTCAAGGCTCACATGACTGGTACATGACTAAAACCATATGTCTAAAGCCAAACAAAAAATTTTAACTCTACCACATTGCTTCTGTCACCTCTGCATCTTTCCCTTGAATTCATGGAACAATCTGGGAGCCACAAAAGACATGATTCTGTTGTTATGTTTCAGATTTAGCTAAATTGGCTTCCACATGCATCACTTAGGTCTAACTGAGATACAGCTGAGCAATAAACTGTGTTTGAAGCTATTTGCATGATTCGCACACGGGTCTCGTGTCACAGCCTGTCCTCTAGCATATCATTAAAGAGTTGGGATATATGTTATTTCCTCTAACAGAAGTGCTTTTTGAGATCAGCAGCTCCCAGCATTTTAGGTGCACATCTCCTCACCCAAAGGGTTTATGCTGGAGCACCTGTTGGTAGTGGACCAGGAGACAGTTGGCAATGAACCACAAGTGTAAGAATTTGAAGGTAACTAGGTCTTATTACCGTATGCCTGCATTAAAATATTATTTCCCTACCGTGCATGGAGGAACAGAAGCCTTGTGTCTGCAAAGATATGAACATTTGTTTGGGAAATTTATGTTGATATATAACAGCATATGGTCTTTTTCATCATGGATTTATGTACAGGAGGCAAGCTTCATATTCACAGTTAGAAGCATTAGAGATGGAGCCACGTGAAGTGACCTTGCTTGTGGCTGTCTTGGCATCTGCGATGAGAAGCACAGTGCTTGGCACACATAAGCTATCAGCTTCTTTCCCAAAGAAGAAAGGCTGTCATGCCTCATAACGAATTTGATCTTTGAAATGATCAAAGGAACACTTACACTACCCTCTTATAGAGACTGTAGCAAAATATCATGTCTCCATATTTCAGAGAGGTCCTCTGGTGCTGTGGCCCAAACAAACCACACAACGTTAGGAGAAGCAAGAATACATTAATAGATCATGCCAGTAAGCAGAAAATACATTAGTAGGTCTTGCCAGTAACTCTTTATACTTACTTTAAAAGACAGAAAGTGGGAAGTAGAAGGCCCCTGGAAAAATAAAATCACCGATGCACGTGATTAACAAGTTTTAGATTTAGAATATTATTTTCCTGGTTTTCTATGGTTGATGTTATATTTTATTGATTGATTTTATTTAATTTTTTTAGCTCCCTTTTCTAGCCAATTTAATGTGTATTCCCTTTTTGATTTTCATATTTATGCCATTCATTCCACAAATGCTTGTGGTGCTGAGAGATAGGTCAGTTACGTTTAGAGGATGTTAGGTTTGAAATTGGAAAACCTGGATTCAAATTCTAGTCCAGTTATTTCCAGTATACTATCTGCGAGTAATTTAGGAGCTCAGAACCTCAGTCGCTTTATCTATGTAGTGAAGTTTGTCACTGAGCTGCCTTCTTCACACAGGTGCTGTAGAACCCAAATACAGCAATATGCGTGAAAGTGCCTTTTCACCTGGAGAGAGAGAGAAGGAGGGAGAGAGAAGGAGGGAGAGGAGGAGAGAATCAGTCTGGGTATAAATGTAAAGTATGTGAGTATGCATTAGTTTGCCAAGGCTGCAATAACAAAATACCACAGACTGGTTGGCTTAAACAACAGACATTTATTTTCTCATAGTCCTGGAAGCTAGCAGGTGCCAGCAGGGTCGATTTCTTCTGAGGCCTCTCTCCTTGTCTTGTAGACGGCCATTGTCTCACTGTGTCCTCAAGTGGTCCCTCCTCTGTGTACACACATCCCTGATGTTTCTTCTTATGTCCAAATTTCCTCCTTTTGTAAGGACATCAGTCAGATTGGGGTGAAGCCCATCCCAAGGGCCTCATGTGAACTTGATCACCTCTTCAAAGGCCTTATGTCCAAATACAGTCACATTGTGAGGTACTGGACGTTAGGGCTTCAACATATGAATTTGTGGGAGACATGGTTCAGTTCATAATAATACTGCATTTTTATTTCCCTCACACACTGTATTTCGGGTTTCTGGTTTTGTGTAGATTTTTTGACTTTCTTTTTTCATCATCTATAAAATAAAGGAACTAGGCCAGATACTCTCTTACAACTATTCTACTCCATGATTATAGGATAAAATCAGTTTCATTAAGAAATATGAATGAACTTGGAAAGAAGATGGCAGCTTCAGTTTGAAGCAAAATATAGGTGCAAAGGAACACACGAACACATACATACAAGCCCTGTGAAGAAACCCTATTTGTGGAAGCAGATGAGAAATATTCCAGCGGCAGTTTACCATTAACAGTTTTAGTGAAAAAGCACCCCTGCTTTCTGCTGCTGCACTCTGTTTGATGACTCATGGCGACCTCTCCTCAGCCACTCATTCTTCTGGGTCCACAACTGCAGCCTTCTCTCTACATATATTCCACCCCACAGCTTTCCACCCCACCTCATAGCACAGCTACTCCATACATAGTGCTAAGCCAGAGACTGCCCATCACCTCTCTGTTCTTCCTACACAGCTAGAATCTGTGCACAGCCTGGCCCCAGGTTTGCTGTCTACCTGCACTCATATATCACGTATGTGGAAGGCTATCCCATGACTACATAACACTCACTTGTACTGGCCTAGGTCTTCTCTGACAACAATTCGTTCCCCAGTAATACGTACCTGTACTCTACCTTACATTTCTTCTATCATTACACTTGTCATATTGTAGGTAATTCTTTTAGCTTCTCTGTCTTCTCTGCTGGACAGCAGTTCCCTGAAGACAGGAACCATATTTGTCTTCTTCATGGTGGTTTCCATGTAATTTAGCACAGTGCCTGAGGTAAAGTATATATTAAAAAACCTTCAAAAGACAGGGTGATCTAGTGGTTTGGAGCATGTATCCTGGAGCCAAACTGCCTCCCTTTCTGCCAACATGTGATCGTTGGTAAATTACTTAGCCCCATGTTGTCTCTAGAGTGGAGATGGCAATAGCACTTACCTCAGAGACTTGTGGGGATTCCATGAGTTAATACATTTAAACATTTAGAATAATGCCTGGCACATAGAAAACTTCAGAAAAAGTTAGCAGTCAGTATTGTTATTAGCAGTTAAATGACAGGATGATGTTTTGGTGGGATGAGGACATTAATAGGTGAATGCGTGTTAAGTTTGTGTTTGGCAATAATTCGACAAGTTAGTATCATTAATAAAGTTTGGGGCATATTTTTTCCTTTAAAAAACCCATTAGACATCTAAGATGTCTTTAAAACACGGTTCATTTGTGCTTTACTGTCAAATTTGTCTTGTCAACAATGATAATATGAGGTCTGTCAGAATCAAAATTCTGGCATGAATTTTTAAGAGGGAACAGGCTAGGACACAGTTTCCCCCTGGCATTTCTGACAGTATCTGGGAATACATTCAGAAGATTCCCTTTCACTGTGTGTTGACTTTTTATCTTCTAAAAACTCATTCCCTGTGGTGCTGGCACATAGTAAAGCACTCAATTAACATTTAGGGAAGGAATAGATGAATAACACAGGGCAAACAATTTGATGAATTATTGTTGTTCATAAAGTTCACTGCTGGAAAAATACTGGAAAATTGCAACTAGAGGATAACTGGAGACTACCCTGGGCTCTAACTTTTTGGACATTTGAGATTGTGGAAATCATGTGTGTTCTACAGCTTCAGTTTCCCTTTGGTAAAATCAGGATAATTACATTCATTTTATGGTGGTGTGCAGATTGAATGACATTGTTAAGTTGAAATACCTGCTCCATACTAGTATTTGTAAAGATTTCTATTTCTTTCCCCTGGTCAGTCATCAGCAAAATGGGGACATACTTTTCATATTTTTTCAGTTTATCATTGTCAGAAAGGAACGGTGATGATTACTGAGACACTGTAATTATTAGCAAGTTGGTGGGAAACACTCTTCTCTATTTCTATGAGAGTATTTAATAGTAAAAAAAATGCAAGTTAAAAATGTCAGCTTAATGATGGAAAATAAATGCCAAATGCAGAAAACCATTTTCCAAAGCATTGAAGTTCTGGCCAATAGTTGGAATTTTAAGCCTTGATTAGCTCGTAGATCTGTAGGACAAAAAGTGTTTGTGAACTTGATCAACACAAGAGGCCTCCAACTTCAAACGACTTGTTGCAGGATCAAGATAACTACAGACATTTCTACCAAGCATATAGGCAAGAAGTAAAAATTGAATTCAATGCATTTGAAATTGTATTTACCTTTTGATCTGTTTCCTCTTTCCTTCTCACAAAAGGAAAGACAGTTATTTAGCTATATGTGTATGCCTGTCAGTTGATGATGGCTATCATTGCATGTTGGTCAGGGGAAGTGCACTGTCTTGGGAGAACGCAGATATGGGTTCTAGTTCTCGGTCTATCCTGATTAGCTGCGTGCCTTGGTCAAGTCAAAGCATCCCACCTAATGACCAGCATGAATTCAGGGCAGCCTTTCTCTCCCAAAGCCATGAGGTTTTGTCCAAAGAATACCCATCCTTACTTAATAGATTCCAAGAGCCCTTGCAGTAGAGGAGTCAGAAGAGACAAAGGCTATGTGAATAGTGACAATTTTAAAAGCAAGATGACCAGGTTCACTTGATGACAAACGTCACAAGGAAGAAGCCATATTCATCAACCATTGATCTGATTCTAAATTTTCACTTTGTTGCTGAGGTTTTTTTAAAAAAATTTCTTTTCAGACAATACAATGAAATGGAAAAGGTGCTAAATTAGAAACCAGGAGGAAAATTTATTACACTTGCTGAATTCAGCGTTAGCATTTCTTTAACATGTTTCTTTGGGAAAGTCATTTTTTCATTCTCTCTCTCTCTCACTCTCTCTCTCTTTTTATGGTGAAAATTAGAACAAATTTCCTGCCCTAGCTAATTAATATATCCTTTATGATAACTAAATTTAATTGAATTTAACAAATATTTTTGTGTTGTTATCAGGTGACAGGCACTGTTCCTTTACATATTTTTTTATTCTTACATTCAACAAATTGTTCTTGAGCATCTGTCATTTGCTGGATGCTGTGTTAGACTTCAGACCACTGTTGCAGTATTTATAATATAGTGGGGGAATAGTGTGTAAAATCTACTGATGTGTTAAATACTACGCAAGAAGTGTGATATAAGAATACAGAAGAAGAGATGGTAAATTCTTCCTGAGGTAGTGGCAAGGTCAGCAAAGGCCTCAGAGAGGGGGTGACACATGATTTAGATCTTGAAGCACGAACAGGATTTCTCTAGGTAGAAAAAGGATTAGAAAAACAGAGAGTAGATATAAAAATATTTGATAAAATGTGAAATTGTGACACATTACTTCTATTATTTCTAGCACCCTTACAGTGTCCTGTTCTAGACTTTGCAAACAGTGGTGACTCTAAGTCTATCTTAATTAATCAACTGGTCAGGAAGACAAATGAGAAAAGCCAGCTCCCGTGGCCATTCATTTTTCTTCTTGGTCGAGGGTCCATGTCTGCTCACTATTTTGGAATTGGTTACACCAATTGCTTCACCATTTTTTTGCTAATTATTTGTGCCATTGCTTCTTTAACATGTATGAGGCACCTATTTGTGTATATCCTCCATTTTAAGTGCTTTAGTACTTTGCACGTATTATACCACCTTTTTTAGTTACTATGATCAAATGGTAGAGATAGTGTTATTACATTTACAGAGATAAAATTGGACACACATGGATTGATGTGACCTCTCTGATGACATAATTTCTTGGGTATGTGTGTATATATATAGAGAGAGAGGGGGAGGGGGAGAGTGCGAGCACAAAGTCTGGTATATTAGGTAACTCTGCTGTAGCTGATTGTTTCTGCAATGATTTCCCCATTCTCTTAGAGTAGTCATATTCACAGAAGTGAGACCGCAGTCCTATGTCTGTGTAATGTGATCATGCCACCTTGTCCAAAACTGACAGAGAAAGAAATAGCTTTTCCTTCTTTGGATGTGTTTTGTTCTGTTTGTTCGACCTGGATCTGGGAAAGAGTCAGCCTCTGATGGTAAGAGCCACAATATAGGACACCTGGAATTTGCCAGAGGCTATTTTCCTCAGCCTGGAGAGGAAACCATTTTTTTTTTTTGATAATAGCATTGTTGAGATATAATTCATATACTGTAAAATTCACTATTTTAAAGAGTATAATTGGCTGGGCACGGTGGCTCATGCCCCTAATCCTAGCACTCTGGGAGGCCGAGGCGGGTGGATCGCTTGAGGTCAGGAGTTCGAGACCAGCCTGAGCAAGAGCGAGACCCTGTCTCTACCAAAATTAGAAAGAAATTAGCCACACAACTAAAAGTATATATAGAAAAAATTAGCCAGGCATGGTGACGCATGCCTGCAGTCCCAGCTACTCAGGAGGCTAAGGCAGAAGGATCGCTTGAGCCCAGGAGTTCGAGGTTACTGTGAGCTATGATGAAGCCACGGCACTTTACCCTGGGCAACAGAGTGAGACTCTGTCTCAAAAAAAAAAAAAAAACAGAAAAAGTATAATTCAGTGGTTTTTATTATATTCATAGTTGTACAACTTTCATCAGTAATTCCAGAATATTTTCAATACCCCCAAATTAAACCCTGTACCCATTAGCAGTTCCTTTCCTTTCCCTATATCCTCTGACAACTACTAATCTACTCTCTGTCTTTGTGATTTGGCCTATTATAAACATTTCATATAAATGGAATCATATGAGGAAACCATCCTTTAGTAGAGATGACTAAATTTCACACAGAGAGAGAAGTCAAGATGATGTTTATCTATATATACATCTATAGAGATATATATCTCCATATCTCTATATATCTGTATACATTTATTTATATATGTGTATCTATGTATCTCTTCTGTGTTGCTCTGTGTATGTGTGTATATATATATGTAATCTATCTGTATATATTTGTCTTCTGTTTCTCTTTCTCTCTCTGTATCTCTCTTCCTCTTTTTGAAGCATTTGCATCCTCAATTTCAGTTGTCCTGAAACCCAGTTGCATTCCAGTCCTTTCTACAATTTTGTTGTTTAAACCTTTCCTTGATTGTATTGCAGAGCAGAAGGTTAACTCATTCAACTTAGATATACTGGTAAAGTTGTTTTGTCCATAAGTAATTTAAATATCCTCCCTTGCTTCTCACCCACTAATCGGGGAGGGGAGGTAGTAATGTCCAATACAGTTCGAAGTTCAGTCCAATCCAGTAATGTGAAGCATCAATTCAGCTACTATTTAGATTCTTTTGAAGAAACATGCAAATCCTTGGCAATGTGAATTCTTCTTTGGTTCAGTGGGTAGAAGAAGGGTTTTGAAATCAGCTGTGCCAGATTTAAATCTATGTTCTGTCACCAACAGGTAATCATCTTGGGCTAGTAGTCACATCCCTTCTTTGAGACTTAATTTCTTTTTCTGATAGGATAATACTTCACAGAGCTTTGGGAAAGATTAAGATAATATATGAGAAGAATTGAATACAGTGCCTACCATAGGTGATAAATGCCATTCCCCTTGACAGTCTAAGCATATCCAGGGAATGTATGAATGGCAGAGTCTACCAGAAAGTAGTGTTTCCCCCTCAATAGTGTGGAGTTGTTTCTGATGAAAGGTGGCTGCCCCAACAGAGACCATATTTTTCAACCTCCCTTGTACGGACTTGTCATGAACTAGCCATGAACTCTCCAGTGGAATGTGAAAGGAAGGGGTACACATTGCTCTGAGTCAGGGTTTTAAAGAAGCAGGTGTATCTTTTTTCTCTCTCTTTCCCCTTATCTGGCTCCAAAGTCCTTTGGGATGGCAAAGATACAAGACTATAGGGACTCGGTCCCTGAATTTTTCCATAAAGGAAAACTGCATGCCAAAAAAAGAACAGATGTGTTGGGCTCTTATATGAGTGAGGAATAAACTTTTTTGGGTTAAACCACTGGAATTTGGGGTGTATTGATTACAGCAGCTACCATTACTTTAACTAATACAACATTCCATAAGCCTTGTGAGGTTATTGAGAAAACACAAATTATAATATCCTAGGGTTAATGGCTTTGTTTCTTCATGGAAAACCAAATCTCATTCATTTGAATTCAGTGCCATTTATGTTGTCTTTATGAGAGTATTTTTCAGAAAGATCAATGAAATAAAACTATACAATTCATGAGGTTATTCCATGACCCTTGAATTATTTTTTTCTACCTTCGTTCAATATTCATTCAACATATATTTATTGAGTACCTTGGTTAGGAGAGACGGACTGGTGAAAATACAAATAGAAATACCATACTGAGTAATTGGAAGGTAGTGCTCAAGGCAAGCTGTGGAACACAGGTTTATTAGAAAAGCTCTCATGAAAACCTGCTGACTTTTCAAAGCATGTTTGATTATTGTGCCCACCTTTAAGTCTTTAGCTATGGACTATTGGATATAATACATCTAATTTTTTAAAATGCTTTTCTCTCCCACATATTAAATGTGTAAAAGCCTATTGACAGAGGAGTTTCTAAGCACAACAAATGATGTAGTTGTCAAGGAAACAGAGACTTCCCCAGCAGTTGGGTTCCATAGAAAGAGTGAGGCTTTGGAGCCACTGAGACCTGGGTTCGAACCCTGTTGTCAATCTTTCTGAGACTCATTTTCCTCTTTTGTAAAATGGGAAAATTAATGGCTATCTCATAGGGTTTTAGGGAAGATTTTAAGTCATTTATATACAATGAGTATAGCCTAGTAAATGTGCAGTAAAAGATACGAGGTATGGTTATTGACTTCCAGGAAATCCCATCTAATTCACTGGCTCATGTTTTCTGATGACCTCGTGACTCACAAGCAGTGCTGTGCACTTTAGCTCCTCTCCCTTTCTCAGATGAACAGAGGGCTCTCTGCCCAAGTTTGACACCGTACATGGATGCATACACACATCTGTGCATGATTGCACATGTGTACAAACACATGCATGCACACACATGAATATATATATGCATGTACACAAACATGTGCACATACTTATGCATGGCATGCACTGATATTTATTTCTCTTCTGCTAAGACATCCTAATGCCTTGGGCAGCTTAATTTCTATGGTTCTGAAGGTTCTAAAGATTCTTCTATTTCTACCTATGCTTAACAGTCTCTACTCAGCTTCCCAAAGGGAATTTGTTCATTTGATTTCCTGGTACCTGCTTTAGCTTGTTTATTTTTATTCTTTAGTCCCACAAAGGAGTGAAAACTCAGTGTATAATACTGAGACACAAAGGCCTAGCATATTTAAAAAGTTATCTTGAGCAATACTGCATAAATAAGCTAAATTAGAATTCTTTAAAAATCATATGATATTTCCAGGAATTTAAAAGCCCTAGTGTGAATTGAATGTTTCCCCATTTTCTGTAAAAGCACTTGAGCTGCTGAAGTGCTTCATAAATTTTGACCTTTCCTCTGAAAGCATGTATCTGCCCTGGGTGTGCTTTCAGCTCTTTGCATCGAAGTTACTGAGAAAGAAAACTAAAAGAGGAGAGGATTTAGTGGGAAAGTTTGGTTTGATTTTACATGGTTCCTAGATGGGAAAGCCCAATTTAACTCGTAAAATGGTGGGGGCAGCATTCATTCCCCCTCTTCCCTGACTGCTTCTATGCATGACTATAGCCTGAGTCTGATGCTACTTTCAGACTTAGGAAGGTTAATAATTCAGTCCCCTAAATGTGCAGGAGAAAAACCATCCTCCCTTTTCTGGTTTATGCTCCTACCTACAAACAGGGCCATCAACAAAACCGGTTTAGGAGAAAAGAAAATGAAAAATAATTGACCTAATGACCAAGGCTAGCATTTAGATAGCACTTACTAAGTGAGCTTCTGTGTATTTTGAGCATCGCATTTTACTTGCAATAGTCTCAACAATATTCTGAGGTAGGCACTATTATTAGTATCCATATTTATGGGTAAAGAAACAGAGATGCAGATTAAATATGTTGTTAAATGGGAGAGGCAAGACTTGAACCCAGGCAATCTGGCTCTTGACAACTTGGCTATACTGACCCTGAAAGCATGTGTCCAGACATATCTGTGGAATTATTAGTAGGAGGCTGCATGATATTTGTGAAGGGCATGCATTATGGTGTTAGGCATCCGTTGTAATGCCAGGTTTGCCAGGTATAAATAGTCACGTGTGACCTTGAGCAAATTATCCAATCTACCTGAGGTTCCAGATAGGTGATATCAGATGATAGATGGTATCAGGTAGTACCGTGTATCTGATAGAGTTCCTTAGAGGTTTGATGGAGCAGAGATGCTAAGCACTCAGTAAGTGCTAGCTATTACATTTATTTCTCTTCACCAGTCTGTGAGGTCTTCAAGGGCAAATTGCTGTGGTCACTACTGAATTACTTAGTGCCCAGCACCATGTGTGACACATAACCGACCATCAATAGAATTGGAATGATTGAAGAAAGGAACACCTTTGTTTTGAAGGGCACTGACTGGCTTCTGAATGTGTGTCTCCTATCCCAAAGGGTCTTCTGTGTTTATCTTTGATAATAAGGTCACTGGGATGTGGAAGGCCCTTGGTGTAGGGGTCTTCATGAAAAGGTAAGCCCTTTGCTTAAATAAATGGCTCAGGTTACTTTCCCTCCAGGAAAGTCTGTACACTGATACAAAATTCCCCTGAGGCCAGATCTCATGAAAAGTGGCATGCTGTTTGGTAGCTAAGAGAGTCGCCCTGACAAAAACATGCATGGATCTGGGTAATTCATTCACTCATTCAACAACTATTCATTGAATAACTTCTGCCTGCCTGGCTCTGTTGAGTGCTAGGGATAGAAAATCATGGAAAATCAAGCAACATTAGTTCTTTCTCCTGAATAAGCCTGCATTAAAGATGACAAATACATGTACCCTATGTCCTTCTTAACCAAACCCACAATGGGGTATGACCAGTTGCCTTCTTGCTACTCTGCCTGGGCTGAGAAGTTACTAGAATGAAACTGCTTAGCAACAGGTTCTCTAGTATGCTCACTGTGTCATTCTCAGGACATGGTCATAGTAGGTGTTGAATAAATATTTGTTGGATGAAAGGATTAAACACAACTGGCACCAAGGGTGAAATCCTTTAGACGTCTTTGACTTTGACAAAGCTGTAATTTTTATTCTAGAAATTCTCAGCCTAGCTAAGGAAAACTGGTCTTACCCTCTGGATTGTAATGAAAATAAACCCTTCCAATGACAACCTTGACATAATTAGTTTAGGAAAGGCATATCCCTTTTACCTCTCCACATGCTCCTTGGAGGTATAGCTATTATACATTACAGATGGTGTGTGCTACTGCCCTTTCTTCACCATTAATATTAATAGAAAAATAAAATAAATTAACAGAAAATGGTCCCAATGTGTGACAAACACAAAAGCTACAAATTACATTAGAGTATTAATACAAATAGTCTGGCACTCATAGTCACTGAGTAATCATTAAAGTGGCAGAGACTTTACAGCCACAAATTCTAAAACATTTGCGCATCTTGCTTGAGATCCAACTTTCCCTGTAGGGCAGCCCTCACTTTTACAAAGAACCTCCAGTTTCAATTCTATGATTGTCATTGTCTTATTCCTAATTACAATGGTTCTTCTTGCTGGGATGCAACTTCATTGCATCTTGGGTATTTTCATCTTCTCCCACCCTCAATCTACCTACACCGTAACTATGGAGTGCTGTGGCCTGTCTCTATGACTTAAAGTGGAGGAGTTGCTTTAGACCTCAGTTCTCTTAGAAAATTCTCCTATCCATCTACCCAGAGAATTCAACAATGTAAATGTCTATGAAAGCTGTTAGACCTCCTGCGATGCACCAACAGGGACGTACTACTCAGTCCTGCTCACTCCCCAGCACACCCAGCACTAGCTGATTAAAGTACGACAGGCTTGCTCTTTTATTTCTCTTTATATTGTATTATGAGTGAGGGTGAGTGCCTAGGAAAATTTGTGATTTGTTAAATAAATAAAAGAATGAATAAATATCCCACACATGATGGGATGACAGATACTACATTTCTCGTATTTGTGTTCACACACGAAACAGAAAAGTGGCTTGGACACTTCCTTTCCTTCAGCTTGTATCATCCATTAGGATGTGGCCAATGTGCCACCACTGGATAGTCTTTCTCAGCCACCCCAAGCCAAAGGGCTTCCCTCTAGCAGAGCAAGAGAGAGAAGACATATGCCTTGTAGTGGACAGTGTGCTGAGCCACCCAGAATGCCCTTCAGGACAGAAGGACTTCTTCCTCCAGATGCTGTCAAGCTTCTCCCTCTGCTGAAGAGATCTGGCTTGACTGAGGCCACACGTCTTCCCAGGGTCAGCCTGCATCCAGTGACTAGCTGATGGGGGTGTGTCTGTCACCTCAACTTGGAACAACACAGAAGAGCCATCCAATGTTAGAGTTCTCCATGGGTTTGGTTAAGGCCTTTCTGTGACTGCATCAGACTTAGTTTCTCCCTCTTGCCTAATTTATCTTTCTTCCATTTCTGCACAGGTGTTGATCCCAAACACTCCCCAATAACTTTCCGGAAGCTTCTCTCTGTACCAAAGTCTGATTTCTGGGGAACCCCACTTACAACAGGTTTTTTTACTCTTTTCACCAGTGGTTTTTAAACTGTGATACCTAGAAGGAAACAGCTTCATTCCCCTGATCCCACTGTGTCCATGCCACTTTCCACAGAGGGAGGGGGCCAGGCTAGGTAGGCAATGATCCACAACTAAGATGGTTGGAAAATAAAATGATGGAGAGAGAAGAGGCTTTATAGTCAGATAGTCCAAGGTTTGCTTCCAACTGGTGCTATGTGGTCTTGAGCATATTACTAAACCTCTCTGGGCTTAGCTTTCATACTTCATAGGGTTGTTGTGATAGTTACATAAGAACATGCAAACTAAAAGCCTAGCACAGGGAAAGGATAAATTATTAGTAATTTCTAGTAGTAGCCACTGTTTGCTTTATTCACCTTTTACATCATAGTGCAGCTTAAACGGACAATGTACTTAAAGTGTGTACTACTTTTCTAATTATCTGCTGGAATATGATGGCACCTAAATGAATTTCAATTATGTTGCACTGGAATTACAGGATGGTCAGAGAATTGGATTCTAATCAGCAAAAGCACCTAGTTCCAACAAGTGTGTGTGACCGGGGATCGCCTGTACTTTTATATTAGGAGCTTCAACTGGTCAGGACTAATTTCCTTTGTTTCCAGTCCCTTGCACTAAGACTCAGTTATCTTAGACAGCATCTCTGCAGCAATGGTGTAAGGCACATCGCAATATATACTTTTTTGGTCGTAAAGATCTGGTTTCAAATTCTACCTCTTTTATCAGCTCTACAGATTTGGGAAGTAACTTAACCTCTCTGAGCATCAGTTTCTTATCTCTTAAGTATGGCCATATACTGATTAAAAGGATCTCCTTGGCTTCAGTCCTCACCCCTCAAATGCCTACACCAAGACTATTCCTGGAATGATCTTTCTAAAGTATAAATCAGATCATGTTTTTTTCTTTGTTAAAACTCTTCAAAGACTGGCTACATCAATATTAGTTATTGTTGGTAGTTGGGGATGTTGTTGAAAATGCAGGTTCTATGCTCCATCTCAGACTTGGTAAGTCATAATCTCCTAGCATGAGGCCAGTTATCTATAATTTTATTTAGCTCCTCTGTGAATCCAAGTTTGCTCTCATTAGTCTACTGTATCCATGGTCTGAACCTAGCCCACTTTCAGCATTATTTCACATGCCCCATGTCACAGACTATCTGCAGCCAAACCAACTGCTAACAGCTTTTCTAATATGGTATGTGTCTATCTTCGTTCATGTAGTTTCCTCTACGTGAGGCTTTCATATCTCACTTTTCTACTTGGTAATCCTATACACATTTTACGAGACTTCACAGAGGAGGTCCTCTATGAAGATTTTCCTGGCCCACCCCCAGGAAGAACTGATTATGTATTATTTTATACTCTCCAATATGCCACACAGGCTCTGAAAATCAATTGCATAACTCTCTCCCTAATATAAACACTCATTTTCTTGCTTGCAAACCTTTAAATGGCTGGATATGAGTGGTCTTATTTTTCTTTATATCATCACCACCTGCACATAGTACTTGGCCAACAAAATTTTGATGAAGAATAAAGTCCATCTTTTTAAATTATGAACTCTGGTACAGAGATGTGTAGCTTTGATGAATGAGGGCACAGAACTGCAAGTTGTAAAAGATCTCTTTGCCTTTGGTACGGTGAAAAACAAATCAGTCTCTCTTTTTGGATCATTAAATTTGGACCATTTCATCTGGGGCTTTGGAGAAGCTGTTTCTATTGAATGCTGCCTTCTACTTTTTAGGCCAGTTAGTGGTTTCAAACATTAGTCTGCAGCTGTGGCATTAATACAAGTGGTGACAGGTCAGGAACAAACTTTTTCTGGTGGGAAGATTACCAAAGCTTTTCATTTTAGTCCAACCTACAGGCTCAGGGATGATCCAAACAGCATGCCATTTTATCCATCTGTGGTTGTCCTGGGAAATATGCTGTATTTTATGAACAAACTGATGGCAGTAGATATATTGTCCAGAGTGGTTTTTCTACCTGCAGTTTGATTCACAAGTGAAGGTCAGATATATTATGGCTCACCTGTCAATGCTAACTACCTTTCATAAAATTATGGTCTTGCTGAATGGATGAATGCCCCTTAGTACACACTTTCCATCAGAGTTTTGGAGGTAACAGTTACTGATGCCAGTTGGTTCTTGGCAGCAGCATTAAACTTCAAGCCATAGACAGTGAGGACCCTTGGACCTTCTGATGTGTGACTCGGGCCTTAAGGTCTTTACAGGAAATACAAACGGTGGCGCTAAATCAGGTTGATCATTCTTCTACTCTCCTTAAGCTTTTTTTCCTCTCCAGTGTCATGTTTTGCTGCTGTAAAGAAGTTAAAGGTCTGTCAAGCAGATATTTATTCTTTGCTGAGTCAGAAACTCACTCTATAGCTGCATATTTCTTAGCCTTTTTCCTTCTAGGAACAATGATTTCAGGCTCCAGGTAGGTGATGAATCCCGTGGAGAAATCCTTATATGAAGAAGGTACATGCAAATCACAGTTGAAGTGTTGACTTGGCTCTTGTATAACCATGAGATACAGAGGTTCACAGCCCAACAAGCCTCATTTTCCTACAGTTCTTGACCTGCTACGAATTTTTCCCACTTGCACTCTCAAGGTGGTGCAGTTGAATGTGGAGAATATGTACTCTAAAGCTAGATAGAACTGGGTTTGGTTTCTGCCCCAATGCCACTATAAATGCATGGCCTTGAGTGAGTTACTCTCTGTACCTCTCAGAGATAAAGGTGACAAAGTGCTGTGTATATCATAGAGCAAGCCCTGAGTATATAGTAGTTATTTTAGTCATTTTATCAATGTTGACCTTCTTTTATGATTATTAGTAATAATATATTAATCCTGAGTGTATGTCTCTGCTTCAATATTATAACAAGGTAAGATTCTATACAGGTCGTCTCACCTACAGTTCTCCAAAAATATGCATATTAGGATTTTAGCAAAATCTTTATTATATGTTGGTATACTTTTAGTATTTTTTTCCAGAAATACAAGTTTCCTGGGAATGGATTTTCTGGGTGTATCTGAAAAAGTTTGTCACCTTAATAATTTCCTACTAAAAAGACATTGTTTTGAGCCTAAATTGCAGCAGAATAGGGGAGAGATTGAAAGCATGAGTTTAGGAAGCAGAAGAACTTGATACATGGCAGCTATACTTTGGCTCCTTTAATTATATGCTGGGCGAATTTGGGCAAATGAACCTCTCTAAGTCTGTTTCCTTTTTTTTTTTTTTTTTTTTTGCAAAATGAGAACAATACTATGTACCTACTTCATAGGAATTTTATGAGAATGGGTTAAGAAAGCAAATGCAGGTAAAACACTTAGAATAGTGTCTGCCACATGGTTGGCATTTAATGAATGCAAGCTCCCATCCAAATAGCAGACTTGACATGAAAATGTCCAAAATCCAGTACTTAGAGAGATAGACAAAACAGGAACAACAACAACAAAACAACATTCTTAGCAATAAGTCGGGATACAGGAAGCATGCACTATTATGTTCTAGTGTCATTTCAAAGAACTTTTGTTCACCAAGCAGTGTTGGGGGAAATGCCATTGGAAAAATGTAGAACAACGTGCATGCATAGTCCAAAATATGACCTGTTTGAAACATTTTTCATTTACAGCCTCCCTCATAGTCAGTCCCAGGGGAAAGTGAGGCAGCACAGATCAGCATGGCGGACATCTGTGTCCACAGCCATTGCTGACTGAGAAAGGAATGGAAACTGAACTGTGGTAATGGACAGGAGGATTTCCCAGGCATGTGTGAAAAAAAGGTTTCCTAGTTAAGGCTCTTTGACATAACCAAGCAATAACATCGAGAGTGTGCAGTCAGTCCAGGTTTCCAATCTGGTGAGACTAATGATCGAGTCCCAGTGTACCCTTGAGTACTTCCATGGTTTCGCATAGCAGAACACAAGGCTGCAAGTTGCTGTTGAATGAACAGGTGGATGAATGAGTAAAGTGTGGAGGTACCCATTAAAAGCTGTTTTCATCACACACCATGCGTAAGATAGGAACTCGAGAAATATTTAATAGTTAATTAATTTGTTAATTAATTGGGAGATAGTCAGGGATAGGTGACTCATGATCCCCAGTGACTCAGAGATAATTGTAGTTTTTCTTCAGTATCTCCAAGCATTGCTCAAATATCCTGTCCTTTTCCTAATGAACAATTTTGAGATTTTTCCAAATACTCACCAGCCAAAAAAGAAAGTCAGCATCTTTTCTACAACTTGGCCAGAATTATAATGTGCAGTGAGAAGGGCAGGCTAATTTTGAAAGTGGAGTGTGAGAGTTCCCTGTGGAAGATTGGCTCACCCTGATAGTTCTTGACTCCTAGTGATTGATGTAAAAATCTATTTGAAGTTGAAAATATAGACATTTATCTTTTGGTTCTCACTGTAGCCAGAGCAATGTGCCTAGTTCTCTCCTGCTAGTATGCCTCTAAGAAAAGTATTCTTTTCTGAAATAGACCAATGGTATTTTGACTCACTCTTCTTTCCCTTTTGACTTTCAGTTGTTTTGAAGATTAGGGCTTCCTAGTATTAATATAAATCTTACGCTGTCTTAAGACATGGCATCTTTCGGCTATTAGAAATGGTCATGAACCTTTTGCATTATCTTCAAGTACCTGTGGGGATATCAGCTATTACATTTGAAAGTAAAGTTCACTTTCTTAGCAATGTATTATTTATTTGTCTCATCAATACATTGAAAGTGATTACAGGAATGAACTATGAAACTACAAGATAGGCCATCCCATGGGCAATAACTCCCCAACATAGTGTATTCTCTTTTGAGTCCAATTACTCTAAACAGTAAACTCTATGGGTCAAATTGTTTTCCATATAATAGATAGGGATGTTTTCTAAGAGAATATTCTATTATTAAACAAAGACTGCTAAAACTTTGAATTGGTTTCTGCTATTGGAGTTTGATATATATTCTTGATTCAATTAGATTGCTCTACTCTCATAAAGCTCTATTGGCCGACATCTTTAATACTGAGAATTTATTCATGCTGCATCATAAAGGTCCTATATGCATTTAAGCTGAAAGACAGAGGATGTTATGACTCTTCCATCCCTGTGGAGTCCATAGCTGCAGTGTCCAATATAGTAGTCATTAGCCAAATGCAGCCACTTAAATTAATACACTTAATTTAATTAAAAGGAAACAAAATTAAAAATTTAGCTTCTCAATCATGATAGTCACATTTCAAGTGCTCCAGAGCAACATGTGGCTATTGTATTGAACATCACAGTTTCTATGAGTGCTGAATGTTCCATTGAACAACACTGGTCTAGGGTGACCAAAAAAGATATCTCATACAGACCTAATGGATGTCTGCGGGGTAAGTCACATGATGGCACATTCATCCGTGTTAGCTCAGTAAATTGGAAGGAAATGTGTTTATCCTGAATGACATAGAGTCTTCCATTACTTTTATGTCACTATTTTTTGTCGCTCACTCTACTGCCATTTCTTCAATTAACTCTTTGTTTCTCAAATATTTCTTTAAGAATGGCGACACACTGTCTGTTAGGGGGTAAGGAGAGAAAGGAAAAAAAGGATTAGAGAGCACACTGATGTCTAAGCAATAAAACCCCTGGCATTTAGGGTTTAGAGGTTCTCACATTGTAAGAAGTTCTAAAGTTTCAGTTTAGAAAAAGAAGGAGCCTTTACAGGGTTGATTTCTGCTTTTTCTGGCAAACCTTAACTTCCTGGTTCAAAGAAAAGACGTGTATAAATGAGGCCCACAAGGGTTCTTTGACATCAAATCATTCTTACAGCACAACATTTTGATAAGTTAAGTGTAAATGAACCAGAAACATATGGATTAAATTTCCCCCATGATATTAAGAGGTTATAAAAACTGTGCAGGAAAAGAGCCTGGGAAAATGCATTTGAGGGCTTGCTGGGCGCTCGGTGCTTAAAATTCAGAGCAGATCATTTTGCTTGAAGCAAAATGTAAAGTAGAATCAGTCACCTCAGCTCTGTTCTTTGTGCAAAGCTTCTGGGGGAAATTGGAAATGACACTTGGGTTTCCCTTTTAGTTGATAGGACCGCAATCTAGGTTGAGAGAGAGCCCATGCCCACAGCTGGCACAAAGGTGAGAGAATGGGACTTTGGAGTTGGGTTGGGCAGGGGTGGGGTGCTCCCCTCCTTGTGCCGGTGAGCAGAAGTCAGCTGATATGGTTTGGTGGCCCTTGCCCATCAAGGCCACTTAGAAGAAGCAAAGTTTGTGAAAGATAGGTCTCTTTGTATTTGAATCACCAATGGGGTCTTACCTGCCATCTTGGGAGTGATTAAAAGGTTTGGGGCTGGTGAAGTGACATTATTAGATCATCCTGGAAGCCTGGGGAGGGTGGATATAGAGGGTGAGAGAAGGAAAACAAGTCAAGAAGATTAAGCAAGAGATATGAGGTGCAGAATTTAGTGAAAAATGAGATGTATTTAGGAAAGCAGAATGTGAGGGCTTAGAGATCTACTTGATATGGAAAATGAAATGAGAAAATCAGGTAGGAATTAAGTAATTTGCTCCAAGTCACACAACTTTTTTACATCCAGCTCTTTTACTCTAAAGGTTCTGACTTATGTAAATCAAGCAACCAAGGTTATTCATTCATTCATTCATTGGATCCATTGTGAAGTATTTATTAAGTACATACTATGTGCCAGATCCTATGTTAGGTGTGTGAGACAATGATGCTTAGCTTAGAGCTGATTATTGTTGTAGCAGGAAGATTAGCTCACTAGTGTCTTATGACATTGTCCTCCAAAATTATTCCTGAAAACAGACCAGATAATTAGAGAAATCTAAACCACTCATACTCCAGCTAGACTCATTTAGAGCCTTTGCTGTTATGCTTTGGCTAAAGCTATGGAAATAAACTTGAGTTGAGGGAGAGCCACCTGCTTTGCTAAATCAGTTTGTCTGTCTCTAATGAGCCCTTGGACAGAGTCACTTGGCAAGGCAGCAATATGCTGCATTAGAGGAAATTGCCACTGTTAATACTTACAGGCCCTTATAAATAACTACTTCCATGCAATGTCTTAAAGTAGGATGCACCAAGTGAAGTCATTGCCCCAAAGAAGCAACCCGTTCTTTCAAAAGGGCAATGTCAACAGAAGGTACAACACTTCTGTCCATGGCTGGCCTTGGGCAGGGAAAAAAGAATCTCTCTTTTTCTTTGGTTGATGAGTTCTCACTTGATGAAAGCTGGTTTAAAATAACAGTTGGGGGGATGAAAGGGAGAAATGTTAGGATGATCTCCCAGAATTTATTGCACTGACCTGTGTACTAGCACAGCAAAAAAGTGTTAGAGTTGAAATTTAAACTGAAGTCTATCTACCTCCCAAATCCATGTTCTTTCCACACCACCACCATTTGTGGAGTTGAGGATCAGTAAGCCTAATTAATTAAGCTAATCACCTGTCCTCCAAATTATCTCTGCCAATAGGTTCCACAGAGAGAGTGGCAGAGAAAAGAGAGTCTGCAGACCAGTGAGTAAAGGAACAAAAATTTGGCAAGCCCCATTGAAAGCTGAAGACTCCTACGCTCCCCTGCAGTACTTCTAACACAAGACAAGCTTAGACATAAAAAACATCATGGCCTCCAAATATATAATATATTGGCTGAGAAGTTGATGATGTAGGGATTTTTGTATTCTTGACTAGGACTTGCTATGTTTTCTCTCTGTTGCAAAAGATTATCACTTTCATGTTATTGTCAACTATCAATTACTGTGTTCATATGTGCCGAGTGCATGTTACCTATGTGTCTTATGTGTAAAGAATAAACTTTTTTTCTTTACAATAAAAGGAATGCTAATGAACATTAAATATATATTTAATGAAGTTTGACATTTTTTCTCTTTTCTAAAACTTCCAACTTCCATTGTTCTCAGGAAAAAAAAAAGTCTAAGTCCCTCAAAGAGACCCACTGCTCCTTAGGGATGGCCCATATAGTAGAGAGAAAGCAGATCCTAGTGGTTGAGAGCAAGTTCTGGAAATAGCCAGGTATAGCCTAGGCTCTGCCAACTTCTACTGTGTAAACTTGGCCAAGTTCACATTGTCTTTCTGCATCTCAGTTTCCTCATCCGTATAACGGGAAAAGTAGTAGTACTACCACATAAGGTTGTTTGAGGAGTAAATGATTAATTACATTTAAGGTCTTAGAACAGTGCCTGGTGTACAGTTAATACTCAATGAATGTCAGCTACTACCATTTTCTCTGCAGCAGTAACTCCAAGCTGCCTCACCTACTGTTGTGTGTGCCAGCCCAAACTGCTTCATATCAATGCTAGTCTGTAATTGTCGTTGCTTTTTGACATGTGAATTATTTTTAAAATCAGTAAAAATATAGACTGTTTAAGAAGAAAAAGATTTATTTGGTTAAATCTTCATGTCTATAATAGAAATTTTCCTTGCATTTTTTTTTTAACTTTGTATCTTTTCTACATTTTTAACCTTTGGTTAGAGTATACAGAAATCCTTCTATTTCATTTCTTGCTCAACTACTATTATTTCTGCTACCACTAACCACTGCTGCTGCTGCCATTTCTTGGGAGCTTACTGTGTCAGGCACTGTGCCAAGTGTTTCATATGCATTATCTACTTTAAATCTTATAAAAACATTAAGAGGTAAGTACTATTCATTCATTTAATTCACATTTATTCAGGGCTTACTTTGTGCATGTCGATGTTCCAGGCACTGGGAATACAGTGCTGAGCAAGACAAAGTTCCTTTCTTCGTGGAGCCCCCATGCTGGTAATTTCTGTTGCCCCCATTTTAAGGAGGCGTCTGAGTCTTGTACAGTCCATATAGTGGCAGAAGTAACCACCAGACCCAAGGCTATTGAATTCCAAATCCTAAGCACAGCCACCTTTTTGAAGTGCCATAGAGAATTTTTAGTTTTCTTCTTGTTTCTGTTTCCTCCTTTCCCTTCCTAACACCCTCCATTTCCTGTTTGGAGATCCACAGGGTTCTGAGGAAGTGGATTCGATCTTAGCTGCAGGGATGGAAAATATGATCTAGTCTAAGGAAAACAGCCTGTGCCTTTGACTCTGCAGACCACAACGATTGGTTCAGGGGTGGAGATGTGACCTAAGCTGTTCAAAACAGAGTGATTTCCCATATCTTTCCTCCGATTTCAGGGACAAGAGTGTTCTTTCTTCTTGTGGATAGCATAGTGTGTACCCATGAAACCTGAGACTCTTACAGCCAATTTTGCCTCCGTGCGGGAAACCAGTGTGAGAATGAAGTCAACCCGTGGCAGAAGGCAGAGCCATGAGAGTTTTAGAGAAAAGAAATTAAAGCCCCACTGACATCATGAACCTCTGGCTCAAATTATGCTTGCAGTTGCTGTATTTCTTAACTTGTAAGAACCACAAGGCAATAAATTCCTTTATTTTTAACCATTTTTATTTTATTATCTGCATTTTTACTATTGTTTGTTTTGGTTTGTAACTGAAAACGTCTCAAATGACAGACAAAACAAAGGTGAGTGCCAGTTCTTCTCCTTGTCCCACTCGTTGCTTCATCCCTCCATTATCTCATCTTTACTTTTCCTTCTTCTACTCTGCTTTCTTCCCTTCTTTCCTACCTCCCCAGCCCTTTCATTCTCCCCAAATTCACATGGCTGTTATCAACACTACTGGTAGGCACATTAATAGACATAATAATGACAAAATATTTATTTCATAAAAAATAGGTTAGGGCTGGAAGGGA
>RJWJ010005110.1:0-70583 GCA_004363605.1 Indri indri | reverse complement strand
AGAAAGGACGACTGTAACTGTTACAAGTATTTCCTCATTTTATTAGTAATATGTATGTGTGTGTGCACCTGGGTAAGCACATTTATACACATACTCAAATATCTTTGTTTTCTTCCTTCTTTCATCTGCTTAACATATAAGATGTATTAACTTTATTTAACAGTATTTAAGTATTGTTAACTTTAGACCACAGCATTTAGTGACAGACAATAAAAGAGAAGAGTAAATATCAGCCAAGGACATTGCATCCTCTTCGTGGGGAGGGATTAGTGGATTTTCAGCTGTACACAGAACATCTGTATCATGTTAGGCAGAAGAATGGCCTTGCTATCATCTTTATTTGGAGAGGAAGCATGGTTTGAGAAGACGTATGCGGTGCCAAGTCGAGAAGGGGTAGACTGTGATAGTTAATGTTGTGTGTCCACTTGGCTGGGCCATAGTATCCAATTTTTGGTCAAACACCAGTCTGGATTGTGTTGTGATCATTATTTTTTAGATGTGATTAACATTTAAATCAGTAGAATTTGAGTAAAGCAGATTACCCTCCATTATGTGGGTGATTCTCATCCAATCAAGTGAAGGCCTTGAGAGAAAAAGACTGAAGTCCCCTAAGGAAGAAGGAATTCTGCCCTCCTACCACCTTCAAATCCAAGACTGCATTAGAAACTCTTCCCTGGGTCTCTAGCAGGTTGGCCTGCCCTACCAGTTTTATAAATCAATTCCCTAAAATAAATCTCTCTCACTCACTCTCTTTCTCTCTCATTTTCTCTCTCATTGTAGGTATGTATACGTACACACACACACATACATACACACACACACACACACACACACACACACCCTATTAGTTCTGTTTCTCTGGAGAACTCTGACTAATACAGTACTTAATCTTTCTATGACTCGTGTATTTTCTGTGAAATGAATAATGGCACTTTTCGCATTTTATGGGTATTAAATGAATTAATTCATACAAAGTGCTTAAAAAGCATGGAAACACTACATGAGCATGCAGTGTTATGTTATTATAATGTAATTCAGGCCATACTTTAGGTATCTTTATAAGCTATCTCAATTTTCTTTTAGACTATTACATCAATTTCTATTCACAGAACTCTTCAAATCACATTATAGGTATCAATCTCCCTCTACTAAAATGTGAGACCTTGAGGACAAAACCTGTTTTGTTCATCTCTGTATTCCCAGATCAGAGTGTAGGTTTAACAAACAACAAATGCTCAATATTTTTTGACTGAGCAAATGAACGAATGAAAAAATTTGCTTCAAAGAAGATACAGAAGTCCACTTGCTCTTAGCTCCTGTCACACTAGTCTGATCAATTCTTGGTCATTGTCACTGATGGCTAAACTCTGGTAATGCTAAAGGAGAGAGAAATTGAAAGGTAATTAATGAATCACTTACCATAGGATCTATAACTGCCTTATCATTCTTTAGCTAACATCAGTTAGCTAAAATATCCAAAAAATATCTTAATTATAACATAAAAGAATCAATTCAGGATTACTCCTACCAATCCAAAGCCAGTTAAGCTGTCTTCAGGTTGAAGGTGCATAAGAACTATGAGGGCAAGCACTGAGGAAATGTGAGCAGCCCTTAAGACTTCATAGATTTATCAAAGCCAAACATCCAGCAAGAAGCCAGCACCCAATGACCCTTGGTCTATCACCCCTCATTAACTTGATGGCTGTGGAATCAGTTTGGTGAACACTTGACTTACTATAACTGGGTTACCTGTCCTCAGTAGCTTGTTCTGTCTCCCAATTTTAGCTTATTTGCTAAATTGGTGCAAACCAGAAGGCAAGCAATATATCCAGAACGATCAGTATATACTTCCATGGGCTAATGAGAGTCAATTACTGGGATTTCAACAGAAATAGTCTTTTAATTATCATTATAATTAATAATAATAATGCTAAGTAATTTTCTAACCAGCCAGGGTGAAATCACTCGACACTTGAAATTGACACATATGCCCAGTCAGGGCTATAAGCTCAACTTTTTAGCTGCTTGGGTACCTAGCACTTCTCTCACTTTGAGGATATGAGCTTGAGGATTTGGGAAATTTGGTTCATAATGAGCAATACAACCCCAGAGTCCCAAAAGGCCAGAGCCAATGAAATCATCTACATCCGATCTCTTTAGAAGAAGTTGATGTGCATAGACATGGAAATATGTCCAAGATATATTGTCAAGTTGAAAACAGTAAATTGTAAGATAATATGTATATCGATTACCTGTAAACATGACCACAAAAATAAAAATAAATAGAAAATATGTTTCTTGGGAAAATTTGTAGTCTAGAAAATAGAGGATATGTATTGTGGAGAAATACAGAAGAATGTACATTAATATACTAACAATGATATTTCTAAGGGAATGAAGTAATATAGTAATTACAAAAATAGCCCCAATTATTCCTCTTCCTGTATTTCTGCTGCTTGCAATGAGATTTTGCAACTTCTCCCCCTGCGATGCAGAATTCGTTTCTCCTCTCCTTGAATCTGGGCTGGCCTTGTGACTTGCTTTGGCCAACGGAAGCAGCAGGAGTAAAAGCATGTCAATTACAAACCTAGCTTCGAAAGGCTGCCACTTGCTCTCTGGGGCCCTCCTCTGCCACCGTGAGAACAAGCCTCAAGCTAGTCCACTGGGTGATAGAGAAACACAGCCTAGACGCCCCCATTACCCCACCTGGCAGCCAACCCCATCCAATTTGCGATTGAGAATATCCTAGACCAGTCAGCACTCAGCGAACATAGCAACTGACCACAGACACATAAGCAACCTCAAGTGCAATCTGTTAAGCCTGGACCAGAGCAACGGAACCACTCAACTGACGTTTAGAGTCTTGAGCAAAAATAAACACTTATTATTTCAAGACACTGGATCTGAGTGTGATTTGTTACACAGCAATAGATAACTGATATATATGGACACAACAAAATAATCCTTTCCGATAATGTTAAAATTTTACGATGAGCACATATTGCTTTTTTAATCAGAAAGCAAAATAAAGATTTTTTTAAATGTCTAACCCTTTAAAGAAAAGAAACCTGAAGCCCAGAATGAGAATATCGCCCATTTGGTTAGATCTCTGGGTACAAGTGACAAAAACCTCATTCAACATGTAAGCAAATCAGCTACCTTACTAATTCAGAGGACTCTGAGGCCCAGTGAGGTATTTCTAGTCTTGGTAGTGGTTAAATCTAGGCAATCGAATCACATTTGTCTGGAATGTGCCTTTCTTTTCTTTTATATCTCTTCTCTTCTGGTTTGGCTTCATTCTAAGGCAGGTCTCCCAGCAGTTATAACATAGTCATCTGTAGGTTTAGCAGCCTCCAATGTAAATGAGAATTCTTCTCTTCTAAAAGTTCTAGCAGTCTCAGGAGTCACCCGCACGGGCCCAGTTTGGATTTCATATCCATCTCTCAGCCAGTCATTGTTGTTCTTATTCATTGGGCTTATTCATGTGCAATCCCACAATCAGGGATGGGCACTGAATGGAGAAAGAGCAATTAGTCAAATGAATACTGGAGTACCATTACCCTAACAAGGGAGAAGGGGGAGTTGGATACGGAAAAAGAGAGGCTTGCAACACCCAAGGACACATAACAAGTAAGTGGCCAAGATGGGACTAACTCCTAGGTTTTCTGACTCCTAGTGCAACACTGAAAAATGGCATCCTACATACTGGCATTGTCTGGTATATGCATCTCTTCCTCATTTGGCAGGCGGTCTAAAAAATATATGAAATGTTCTGCTGCTATGAAACTGCGTGGCAAAACACTGTGCTTTCACAAATCAATGTGCGGTAGCCATAGCCCATTACTGGGAAGCAATAAAGGTTGCATTCATTCATTCAATAACTATCTTATGGTTCCCATTATAAGATTTAGTCTGTCCTGTAACTGTATCAATATAAATGAAAAGCAATACAGGCGCCCTAAAGGGGGAAGGGGTGGCACTAGAGTTTAATTATCCTCTCATAATCCATCTGTTTTGCAAACCTTCCCAGATACAGAGAAAAGAATGCTTTATCACGGTGGAAGCGTAGGGGGGGCCATCATTTGATACATGGGATAAACCGAGTCTGTGAAAATGAAAGACAACTTTAAACCAGGCTTTCACTATACTTAAATAACTTTCGTGCCTTTCTTCTACAGTTTCAAAATATTTACATATTATCACATTTGCCACAGCCGCTCAAAGCAAAGCCTCCTGACTCACTTTAAAGAAACTAAAGCCCAGAGAGATAAACCAACATGCTCAATTTAGCTGTTTGACTGGATATGTGTCAGGTCTGATTATCCAGGAGTGGAGGGATTCTCAGACACAAAGTGAGAGGCAGAGACATTTTTCTTCCATGTATTTAGACATCACATAGGCAAAGCTGTATTAGAAAATATTCAATATTCTCCCCATCCAAAAATAAAATGGTTTCCTTCTACCATTCATTCAGTCATTAATCATGGACTGCCTTGTGGCATTTCTTTTTACTTTGGTTATTTTGAACTGAGAATTTAATCTTATGCTTTTCATGTTTGCTGTGTCTCTGAACTACATATAGTGCCTTGGGGACGGGGACCCTATAGTAAGCCAGTGCAGAGCAGTCGGCTGCTCCCTGTGTGTCCTTTCCAATCGACTGCTGGTAATTGGTAGAATTTGGGGAAGTTGGATGCCAGGGCTCTAAGAAAAAGAGGGTCAAAGTCAATAGGAATGTCTGCCATGGGTTTCATATGGGGGGGAGTGGGTGACCCCCAGCCTGCCAGGCACTTGCCATTCTTGCCACCCCAAACCCCTAGCCCCCTTCTCATTTGAGCCCACAGCTTCGTGTCTTTAATGAAACATTGATCTGTATCCCTTGTCCAGGATGCAAACCTTCGTATGAGTACGGATAGACAAAATTTAGGTCAGCATCTGCTGTATATGCGGGTAGTCTTTACAGAAATCAATTTGTTTGTTTTCTAATTAGAAAGTTATTGCGTTTTGTGTAACAAGTTTAGAAAATAAAGGAACATTACAATAAAAGAACATTACAATAGATATAATAGGACAAATAAAAATTACAGTAATTATGTCATCCAGAGATAACCACTGATAATATTTTTGGAGTGTTCCCTGCCAGCCAATCTCTTTTTCTATTTGGGTTTTCCTCCCAAAATTTGGTTCATGCCAGTAAGTACGTTTCAATTGTTTTTAATCACTTAGCAGTGTATCTTAAACATTTTAAATGTCATTATTCTTCCCCCAAAATGTGTTTACTCCCGATAATACTCATTCAGGTGGGTTTCTATGTGTTAATTTTCAATTCAAAGCTTTAATTCAAAGGATTAGGGTTAGGCTTAGGGTTTTAGTATAAAGTATATTGGGTTTGATGATTTAGATAACTATTTATAACTTTCCTAGCAGCAGTGGGACTTCTCAGTGCATCATTATATTAAATAAAATATTTTCTGAGGTTCTGCTTCCAAACTGGAAAAACACCCTGAATTCAAACCTAGCCAAGATAAGAGTATGCCTTGCCTGCACTGTTGGAAAAACAAATGATTTTATAAGGAGAGAAGAATAGTTATTAATAGTTTAGTTGTATCTATTGGAATATGATGTGGAAACATGTTATACATTTTTTTCCTTACTGAATTAAGAATTTACACTAAAGTCATCTGGTTATCTTTTTTTTTTCCTTAATTGCCTTTAGAGGCTCCACATCCTTGAAGCAGGGAGGAAAAAGAGTCACTGTATCATCAGCAGAGAATTTCCCACTGACCGCATGGCCGACAGTGCAGTTTTCAGATCTCATCAAGGGAACATCCCACAGAATATACTCACTGGGGAGAAGATGAGGGAGAAAGAACAGCCAGCAACAGCTGGAACATTCTAGCAATCATGCAAGGTAGGTCACTTGGATGCACAGGAGCAGAGCTTTCAGAATCCCCTTTAGTTTTAGATAGGGAAAAACAATCTTTATATTTCATAGATTTAAAGAGAAATTTTAAACCTATTATTAGGTTAAGTTATTTAATGTTGATCTACATTAGCGGCTTCTAAATCTAACTGTGATGATAATTACCTGGGTTTTTGTTAAAAATCCAGATGTCCAGGCTTTACCCCAGACCTACTAAGTCAGAATTTTGGAGTGGACATAAGGGGGAAGTCAGAGAATCTGTATCCTAAAATGGTCCCCAGGTGATGCTGACACAACCTATGGGAAACCACTATCTCACAGTAGTGGGAATTGAACATTTCAGTCAATAGTCTGCTATTTGGTCTGCTTGATTTGAGGACAAACTAATTGAATAAATTATCTTGATGAAATAGAGGTGTTTTCCCCCCAAGCTACCTAGTCTACATTAAACATTAACATTGTGCTCACATATGTCCTCAGCCCGTGGTTTGCAATTCTTCACTGTCAAACCATGGGGCTCTGACAACTGGTCCTCCACACACATCCCAGAAATTTCTATAATGTCCTCAGCAGCCAACAGACACATCTAGCAAGCAAGAAATAACCGTTACCACCCTGTTGATATAGTTCCAGCCAAGAGCAAAGGAAATCGACATTTTAGCTGGTCTAAATGGCTTTAGGATGGGAAAATAGACCATGTCTGGCTGACATTTTTGAAATACTAAAAATAGGGCAAGGCTCCTCATCCACTATCCTATGATCATGAATCCCTAGCTGGGTATCAATTTGCTACAGAATAAAAGCATAAGGCATGTCTTTACCTTAAGAAACTCACAATGTGATGAGGAGAACATAACTTATTGCAAAAATAACAAGAAGGGAAGTATATAAGACACTGCATAATCAAGAGCTATATTGTGAAGGAATTACCCTAAGTACTAGAGGAATTGGTAAAAAGAAAAACTATATGAGATTTGGGGTGTATAATTACGTTAGCCTTGTAGATGGCAACCTGCCTGCAATTGAGTAGTTTCTCGTGATCTCTATTCTAAATGTCTCATTATAATACTATCTCTGGAGCCTCGATGGGTTAACCATTTTTGTGGTCTGGCTGATATATTTGAGGAACTTTTTTGAAAGCCTGACTTAAACCATAAATCAGTCAGTTAGAACTCTCAACATAAAATCCATTTAAAGAAGCAATTATAATTCACCCTTTCCTTCTGCCTGTACCAAGATAATTTTTCACCCCAGCAGTCTAATTGTGAATTGTCCAAAAGACATCACTTTCAGACTAGTTTGTCACATATAATAGAGAGGACACTTTGATCAGCTGCAGCCAGCATCATTTCATATGTCATTTTAGAAGAAAATTTTTGTTTGAATGTAATGGAAACATTAGCATTTAGAAAACAAACTCTACTGAACACTGCTGTGGATATAAATATATTTTAATATTTTTAATATGAAATACAACCAGAATATTTGTATTACAAAAAATAATTTTTATGCCTGTTATTCCATCAACCAAAGAGAAACTCTGTTAACATCTTGGTGTATAACCTTCCAAACCTTTTCCCAAGTGTATCTCATGCACACACATGCATTTATATTACATTTATATTACCTATATAATAAACATCTAAAATGATTATAAAATTATACACAATTTTTACAAATAAGGGATCATGCTATACATTTTATAATCTGCTTTTCTTACTCTGCATGGGAACATTTTTTACCATATCAAACTTGAATTATTTTATACAGATCTGCCATCATTTATTCAACTAAATCCTCACTGTAAGACATTTAAATTTTTTTCATGAATTGTTTGCTATTATATAAAACACAATGGTGAATATTGTGTTCATCAGGAAGATAAAATATTTTTGCCAGTATTGATTACATTCTCAGGATAAATTTCTTGATGTAGAATTTTGGGGCCCAGTGTGTGCTTGTGATATGTAGAATGCAAAGTGCTTCCCAGCCCTAGTATAAGCAAGAACCATTTGCCTGAATTCTTCTATAAGGCAAACCGATCTTCTCTAAATAATATGAGTCTCCAGGACACCTTATAGTGCTAAACACATCATTGAGATGAAAAACCTCCTAGTCACAGGTGAGGTTGAAGAAGGTCAAAGAGGTGAAGGGGAAAGTAAATCCCACCAGGCAATTCAGGCACATTTCATTTATTCATTCCATAAGTAAATACTGAGACTCCGCTGTGTGCCAGGCACTGTGTTCAGTGCTGGCAATTCAGTTTCCTGTCCTAGCATTTTGAACAGAGATAATCACACATTAGCATAAATAATCCCGGCAGGGTGTAATATGTGCTATGTGAGAGTCATTCGCAGGGTACCCTGAAGACATAAAAAACAAGGCTCTACCTGAGAGGTCAGAGTCACAGATCATAGTGAGGGTCACCTATTCTGAGCCTAAAAATAGTAGAAGTTTTCTAGGTAAACAAGCAGACAGGAGAAGGATGTTGCAGTCAGAGGGAATACACATGCAAAGGCTCAGAGGCCTGTTTGAGAATGGCTTCTCCCGGAAAATGGCAAGTAAATTACGGCTGCAGTAGAGAGAGCACAGATCCCAGCTATAGACAAAACATGAGAATGGAAATGTGGCCTCAGTCTGACCTGAAAGGCCCCTAAATGGCATGTTAAGGACTCTGGATTTAATAATTTCAACTTCAAACACATGATCTCATTTGGCCAGAGCGAGGGTTAAACACGAAGGCTTTGGAGTCACAAGATTGCTGAGATAATTAAGTTGATGTTTGTAAAGAATTCAACACAATGTCTGAGCTATACCCTGCATTCAATAGATAGTAGATATTGCACTAGTAAGAGTAAGAAAGCATTATTCATCCTTATGGCAACCGTTTGAAGGAGGCATGAGCAGAAAGGAAAGCTCAAAAGGGCTAAGGGACCTGCCCAAACCCTAACAGGCAGCTTGTGGAGAAGCACGAACTCCACATCACGTTGTGTGTTGCTGCGTCCAGTGCTCTCTTTGTTTAACATCAGAATGTGTTGCCAGAACAAAATACCTAAGACTGAGTAATTTATAAATAACAGAAACTTATTTTCTTACTGTTCTGGAGGCTGGGTAGTCCAAGATCAAGGCGCCGGCACCTGGCGAGGGCCCCTCACATGCACCCTCGCATGGCAGAAGGCAGAAGGGCAAGCCAGCCAAAAACTTGGCGAAGAAGCCTCTTTTATAAGGGCCTCAATCCCCTTCATGAGGGAGCAGCCCTCACAGCCTCATCACCTCTTAAAGGCCCCGCATCTTAATACTATCACGTTGGTAACACCGGAATTTTGGAGGGGCCACATTCAAACCACAGCACTCCACAACACCCTGACTTTTTCACTTACATTCAGCCTAGAGTGAGTAAAACGACACCCTTTGGAAAGACCATCCCTCCAATCTCTCCAGGAAAACAAGGCTAAGAGAAAAGACAGGAGTTGGGCTAACCATTAGCCTGGTTGTAAATTGATGATAGCACTAACATAGCAGCAATAACAACAGCATTAACAACCACTGACTTTTACTGAGAATTTACTAGGTGCCAGTCACTGGGCTAAGCACTTTGCATGCATTATATCCCTTAACAGCCCCCCAGATTAAGGGTGGTTTACAGGTGAGCAAACCGAAGATCAGAGAGGTTAAACAACTTGCCCGAAGCTACAAAAACAGTCCCTGGTGGAGTCACACATGAGTCTGATCACTCTTAAGCCAGTATTTTTAACCACTGTAAACATTTTGTCCAAGCTATCCAGATGGACCACCTCTTCAGCAGAAAAAAGGAAAAGTCTACATTCTGTCAAAAGCCATCAGCTTTAACACTGATGTTTTCCAGAGATGATGCTTCAGAATGGGTCCCAGGAATCACTGACTTGTTAGGTCACAGAGTGACCCTGGCATGTTGCAATTCTGTGTCTTGAAGGAGGACAATTTTCTATTTGAAAGGCAACATAGGGAAAAGGCTCTTCGCTAATGTAAGGGCTGATGGGGACATCTGCAACTGTGTTTCTCCAGCCAGTAGTGTGTCTGAGGCTGGTGATGAATGGAAGGGGAGAGTGACATTTACTAAATCAGGCTGTATCCTCCATACAGAGGAACAAGGAACAACGGCAAGTGAGAGTGATTCACTGAACCTGCTTTGGCAATCTGTGAAGACTTTATTCCAGACTCACAGCAGGCAAAAACATACTTAAATCTTGCCTGCAGAGCTCCCCAGGAATGAAATCCATCACATCACCGTAGGGGCAGAGAGAGAAATCAGCTCTGCAATTGTGTGATGTGTCTGACGACCAGTCACTGCTGTCAAACTTCCCCTGGATGCATCATGAGATGCTATCAGCAATGGTTCCGCATGCAACACAGTACTGGCCGGTGGGCGGGGGAGGCTCCATGAGCATCTTTGAGGAAGTAGAAACTAGTGAACAGAGGATGAAAGGAGGGCTTGGTTTTAAGGCAATACACTGTCAGGAGTAATAAAAACGGGGTTCTAAAAGGGAGAACACACTGCATCCATCCTCCCTCATGGTAAGCCATCATCTCCCTAAACTGAGTGTGTGCTGAGTGAGGCCCAGCCTCCTGTGCAGAGAAGGGGGATCAAATGCACAGTGGTATTCATGGGCAAGGGGAGACAAGAGAGCTTTAGCAATGCCTTACCACCCCAAAACCTTCTCTAACCCTGTTGAACCCTCACTATGTGCTAGGCACAATGCAAAATCCTGTGCATCTATTAGCTAATTTAATTGGTAAAGCAACCTTCCAAAGTGAAGACTATTATTATCCCTATTTTACAGGTGAGATCTTGAGTAACTTGCCTGGGATCACCCAAGTCTTTATGCAGACCCGACAAACTAACCCCTAGGCTCTACCACCTTGAGTGCCTACGCATGGTTCTGCTATCAAAGGTCATTGCTAAATTACTATTTGTACAGAAGAGGTGATAGCAAACTATTATTGATTTCCCAGTTCATTTCCTTCAGAACATTTTATCACAATCTGGACACATCATATTTCCTCTTTGCTTACTTGTTATCATTCTTTTCCCCAACAAACTATAATCTCCAAGAGAGCAGGGATCTTGTGTGTCTTATTCACCCAAGTCCCATCAGCACTTAAAACCATGCCTAGCGTGTTCAAAGCTTTCATTACAGATTTGTTAAATGAATGGCTTGCCATTTATACTCTCTCATTTATTAGGTATATAGGTCGTGAGCTTCTCAGAGACAGGGCCTATGGTCTAATTCTATCTCCTGTGGTCTAATTCAGGGCCTGGTCTACAGTCAGCATGTGGTTAATGCTCTTTGCCACATGGTATAATTTTAAGAGCAGGAATCTACTTTTTTGGAGCAGATAGACCTGAGCTCAGTCACTCATTAGTTGTATGACTTTGAAAAAGTTAAACTCTCTGTGCCGCCACAGTTGTGATATCTGCAAAATGACAGGGTTGTCGAGAGGATTAAAT
This sequence comes from Indri indri, assembly GCA_004363605.1. NCBI lineage: Eukaryota > Metazoa > Chordata > Mammalia > Primates > Indriidae > Indri > Indri indri. Next base: position 59,175 of record RJWJ010005110.1, on the reverse strand, counting down.
GATAACAATCCAGACACAGAGTTGCATCTTAACACTAGTTGTTCAATGTTTTATCTCCTGTGTTGGGGGTAATGTCCAGCATGTAGTTGAGGCTCAGAGATGTTTGCTAAATGACTGCAAGGAAAAATCAGTGTTCCAGGAGATGGGCCTCCTGGGGCTCCCAGTCCAGGTGGCCAAGAAGCACATAGTGCAGGGCTGTCGTGGGCTTAGCCCAGCGTCAGTGACTAAAGGGTTGAATAGCAGCCTCCCTGCTCCCATATCCATGTCCACCCAGAACCTCGGAATGTGACCTACCTGGAAATTGGGTCTTTGTAGATGTAATTAGTTATGTATCTCGAGATAAAAATCATCCTGGATTTAGGGTGGTACTTCTTCCTTTTAAGAAGAGAGGACACAGAGAGACGCCAAGCGAAGAAGGCCACATGAAGACAGAAGCAGAGATGGGAGTGATGTTGCCACAAGCCAAGGAATGCCAGAAGCCAAGAGGCAAGCATTCTCCTCTGGAGCTTCTTGGCTGCACGGACTGGGAGTCCCCAGGAGGCCCATCTCTTGGAACACTGATTTTTCCCACCAGTCATTCCGCAAACATCTCTGAACCTCAACCACATGCTAGACATTACCCCCAACACAGCGGATAAAAAATTGAACAACGAATGTTAAAATGCAACTATGCATCAGGATTTGATGTGCATAGCCCCACTGATGCCTTCATTTCAGACTTCTGGCCTTTAGAACCATGATGGAATACGTTTCTATTGTTTTAATCTACCCAGTTGGTAGTGATATGTTATGGCAGCCTCGGGAAACTAGTGCAGTGGTAAATGTAGAATATTTGAGAACACAGCTTAACTTAAAAAAACAGAACAGCAAATGGCCCATATTTGAAGCAGTTCAGGTGCACCTTGCTGGAAGCAAGCTTAATGAATAAAAGTCTTAATTTATAGATGAGATGAATTAGAGAGCAAGGACCTTCTCAAAATGATTTATCACAGGATCCCCTTAAAAAACAAGATTCAATTTAGCTAAGTGTGTTTACCCACAAATGTTTGTCCCACATTTACTGAGCAAAATACGACATAATTATAAAAACCATTGTCCTTGAATCCATCATAGTCATTTTCTTCACCTGCTAAAATAAGATAGCCTGCTTATCAGACATCTCCCTTTGTGACCTTTCTTTAAAGTAAACTATTTTATCGAAGTATAACATACGTATAGAAAAGGGCTCTACATAAAAGCATATGGCTCAATGAATTTTTACAAATTGTTCCCACTCTACATAACTAGGCAAGAAATAGAATGTAACCAGCATTTTAGAAACCTCTGTTGTTCACCCTCCCAGTAACTGCCCTTCCCCACGAGAGATAACCACTGTCTTGATCACTAACATCATCAATCAGTTTGGCCTGTTTGGCATATTAGATAATGGAATCCAATGGTATTACTCTATGTTTGCTTGTTCTGCCAACATTACATCTCTGAGATTCACCCATTTTGTTGTGTGTCACTATACTTTGTTCTTTCATATAGCTGTGTAGTGTTAACTTATGTAAATATAACACTATTTGTCCATTCTATGGTTGATAAAATTTTGGTTGATTCCAATTTTATGGCTATTAAAAATACTGCTTCTGTGACCTTTCTTGTAATGCCTTCTGGTGTACATATGAACACATTCCTTTGGAATATACATTAGTGTTGAATTATGAGGTCATTGGATATACACGTACTCACCTTTATGATATACACTTAATTTGAGCCATTTTGGTGGGTTTGTAATGGTTTTCATTGTGGTTTTAATTTGCATTTCCATGATAATTAATGATGTTGGGCATCTTTCAAATATTTATCATCCATTCGGGTATCTTCTTTTGTGAGTGTCTATACAAGTCTTCTCCCCTTTTTTCAAAATTAGGCTGCCATCTGTAATACAGTTTTAGTTTCAGGTTTTTCACTTAAGTATTTTACAAAAATCATGTGGTAAACATTTTAGCTGGCTGAGTACTGTAAAGGAAAGGATGACAACAGAGATTCTGTTTTGCTATGTGGTTAGATTATCTTCCTTTGTTTGTTGGACAGACAAAAGCCTTGAAAAAACACAAGGCAGCTGAGTCTGAGCTAGAAGTCCATTCTGGGCCATGAAACTGGAGATACTGCCACAATAATGCTATGAAATTTCCCCGAGGAGCCAGCTGGAGAATATTTTCCTGCTTAAGTCCCAAGTCAGCAGCCATGTGTCTCTCCTGTCTCGTAAGTGATTTGAATGCATCACGGATGACTCAGGGCCTTTATAAACCAAACTGATCAAAGGCTCCAAAATGCTCATCTTTTTTTTCAACTTGTGGGGAACTCATCCATCAGCAGTCATGTCATCTTCATAGGCAGAGGTGAGCTTTCTCTGACGCCAAGCCCTGCAATATTCTTTTATGTCCTTTCTTTTCCTAGTGAAGAATATTGATTTTCTTTCTAGTTTTCACTTTGCTTTTAGCAAAAATATTTTGTTATAATAAATATGATTGGTTGGCTTACATCTGGTTCCTGTCCATACTTATGTTCTCTCTCTGTTAAATGGAATGACCAATTTGAGCTAGTTTGTCTTCATTGATGTAAAATGATACCATTTTCCAGGATTCAGGCTATATAAAAGGTACCTAAAATAGTAGCTTGAGTTTTCACAAAGAGTGAAGAAACTTTTATATTCAAAAGAGAGATCACAATTCTTATTGCATTTCACACCTTGGACCTAGAGGCAGCTGTGTAGGAAAAGAAACCCTAGGGAAAAAGCTGCAGAATTAAATGCGGTCCTTGGGCATTTTTATTTGGTGAGTTTCCCAAATACTATTTTGAAACCTTACCTCTGAGACATCCCAGAGCAGATCCAGTCTCAGGGGAAGCTAGATATAAATCATGAAGGGCAATTTTTATTTTTTGCCATTTATCAAGCCATTTCCCCCAATGACAGACCTAAGTTTTTACCTGGGGTTTACACCCTGAAGCTAATGCTAGAGGTTACAACTGAAACTAATGACAAATGGCTTCGTCGGTTCTGTTTCGAAAATATGTCCTGATGAAATAACTAAGGATATTCACGAAGGTTTGCAAATAAGATGGTCACACCAGCATTATTTATAATGATAATGTATTGCCAATTTACCTAAATAGTGAACAATAAAATATTGGAGCTGCATATTTTGTTTTCCTTATTTTTACTCATATGTGATGTGTTTTCCTATTTTTCCACAAAAAATATGTATTTTTTGTTTAATTAGTAGCATTCATCAGGTGTCAGGCAGGTGGGAGCGGGGAGAAGGGGATCGGTGTATTCACGCCTAATGGGTGTGGTGTGCACTGTCTGGGGGATGGACACACTTGAAGCTCTGACTTGGGTGGGGCAAAGGCAATATGTATAGCCTATACATTTGTACCCCCATAATATGCTGAAATTTAAAAAATTAAAAATAAGATTATATTAATTTATCAATTCCAGGAGTCTCTTGGCAGAATCTTTGGGGTTTTCTAAATATAAAATCATATTGTCAGCAAAGAGCAATAGCTTGACCTCTTCTTTCCCCATTTGGATACCCTTGATTTCCTTCTCTTGTCTGATTGCTCTGGCTAGGACTTCCAGCACTATGTTTCGTAGAAGAGGAGACAGTGGGCAAACTTGTCTAGTTCCAGTTCTAAGTGGGAATGCTTTCAACTTTTCCCCGTTCAGTATGATGTTGGCTGTTGGTTTGTCATATTAATATCTGGCTTTTATAATTTTTATGTATGTTCCATCTATGCCTATTTTCTTAAGAGTTCTTATCATAAAATTGTGCTGAATTTTGTCAAATGCTTTTTCTGTGTCTATTGAGATGATCACATAGTCTGTTTTTGCTTCTGCTTATGTGGTGAATCACATTTGTGTATTTACTTATGTTGAACCATCCTTGCATCCCTGGTATGAAGCCCACTTGGTCATAGGGTTTTATTTTTTTGATGCGCAGCTGAATTCTGGTTGCTAGAATTTTATTGAGAATTTTTGCATCTATGTTCATAAGGGGTATTGGTCTGTAGTTTTCTTTTTTTGTTGTGTCTATTCCTAGCTTTGGATCAAGGTGATATCGGTTTTGTAGAGTGAGTTGGGGAGAATTCCTTCCTTCTTAATGTTATGAAATAATGTTTGAAGTTAGGGTACAAATTCTTCTTTGTAGGTCTGGCAAAATTCAGCTGTGAAACCATCTGGTCCAGGACTTTTTTTTTGTTGGAAGATTTTTTATTGCTGCTTCAATTTCATTAGTCAATATTGGCATGTTCAGGAGTTCTATTTCTTCCTAATTAAGCCTAGGGAGGTTGTGTTTTTCCAAGAATTTGTCCATTTCCTCAACATTTTTGTGTTTGTGTGCATAGAGATTTTTATAGTATTCAAAGATGATATTTTGTATTTCTGTGGTATCAGTTGTAGTATCTAGAAAAACCCAAAGACTCTGCCAAGAGACTCCTGGAATTGATAAATAAATTCAGCAAAGTCTCAGGTTACAAAATCAATGTATACAAATTAGGAGCATTTCAATACACCAACTACAGTCAAGCTGAGAATCAAATCAAAGACCTAATACCTTTCACAGTATCAACAAAGAAAATAAAATATCCAGAAATATATCTAACCAAGGAGGTGAAAGACCTCTACAAGGAGAAGTATGTAAACAAATGGAAAAACATATTATGTTCATGAATCGGCTGAAGCAACGTTGTTAAAGTGTCTATAGTACCCAAAGTTATTTGCAGATTCATTTCAATCCCCATTAAAATGCCAACATCATTTTTCACAGATCTAGAAAAATAATTCTGAGCTTCATATGGAACCAGAAAAGAGCCTAAATAGTCAAAGCAATCTTAAGCAAAAAGAACAAATCAGAAAGCAACACTTTAGCAGACATCAAGCTATACTACGAGGCTGTAGTAGCTAAAACAGCATGGTATTGGCACAAAAATAGAGACATAGACCAATGGAAGTATATTGCCATCTGATTTTTGACAAAGCAGACAACAATATAGACTGGGGAAAGAATGCCTATTCAATAAATGGTGCTGGGAAAATCGGATAGCCAAATGTAGAAAATTGAAACAGGATCCTTACCTCTCACCACTCACAAAAATTAATTCAAGGTGGATAACAGACTTAAACCTAAGGCATGAAACTGTAAGAATTCTAGAAGAAAATGTTGGAAAAACTCTTGTAGATATTGGCCTAGGCAAAGAATTTGTGAAGAAGACCCAAAATACAATCAAGACAACAAAAATTAATAAATTGGACTTGATTAAATTAAAAAGGTTCTGCACGGTCAAGGAAACAATCAATAGAGCAAACAGACAACCTACAAGATGGGAGAAAATATCTGCATCAGATAAAGGGCTAATAACCAGAATCCACAAAGAACTCAAGCAAATCAGCAAGAAAAAAATCAAACAACCCCATAAAAAATGGGCAAAACACATAAGCAGAAGCTTTTCAAAAGAAGATAGACTAATGGCCAATAAATACATGAAAAAATGCTCAATGTCTCTAATCATTAGGGAAATGCAAATCCAAACCACAATGAGATATCACCTAACTCCAGTGAGAATGGCTTTTATCAAAAAGTTCCAAGACAACAAATGCTGGCATGGATGTGGAGAGAAAGGAATGCTTGCACACTTTTGGTGGAACTGCAAACTAGTACAACCTCTATTGAAAGTGGTATGGAGATACTTCAAAGAACTTAAAGTAGACCTACAATTGGATCTAGCAATCCCACTATTGGGTATTTACCCAAAGGGGAAAAAAGCCATTTTATTGAAAAGGTACTTGCAATGGAATGTTTATTGGTGCAGAATTCACAATTGCAAAGATGTGGAATCAACCTAAGTGCCCATCAATTCATGAGTGGATTAATAAAATGTGTTATATGTATACCATGGAGTACTACTCAGCCATAAAAAATGGTGAACTAATACCTTTTGTAACAACCTGGATGGAACTGGAGACCATTCTCCCAAGTGAAGTATCGCAAGAATGGAAAAGTAAACACCACACCACATGTACTCACTATTAAATTAGAGAGAATTGATCAATGACTCATGTGCACATATGAAAGTAAAATTCAATGGAAATCAAACAGGGGGGAGAGGGGAGGAGGGGATGGCTAAATTCACACCTAACAGGTACAATGCACACTATCTGGTGATGGGCACACTTATAACTTTGACTCGAACTGTACAAAAGCAATTCACATAGCCAAAATATTTGTACCCCTGTAATATGCTGAAATTGTTTTAAAAAGATATAAAAATTGGGTTAGATTAATAAAGAAAAGAATACAAGCAAGCAATTGCAAAATGGTATTTCATAGTTTTTGAATTAGTCTTAGGTTTGATGGAACTGGGCCTCCAGTTTGGAGTAACTTCCTTTAGAAAATGAAAATAATATTTCCAGCCAGGCTTTCTGAGGAACAAAAAAAAAAAAACAGAAAGAAAAAGAAAACAATGGAATGACAATAGATGAGGCAGCTGGTTCCTGCAGAAGCTCTTGTTTGATAGAAAACAGTAACAATAGATTTGTATTTGGGTCTAGCAATAGGTTACCATTTACAAAGTACTGCTAGGGGTCAGGCCATATGCCAGACCTGATACTTATGTGCTATCATTTAATTTGGGCAAAGATGTGATGCAGGAATGTTTGTAATCAATACTTCCATCTCCCCTATAACTATATCCTCCCTATCTACACTGCCACCCTTGCCCTTCACCATGACACACCCATGTCCAATGCCCCACTCTCAAACCTCTAGGTGGGGCACTGAGTGCCACCATACTGCCCTCTTGTTCCCCAGAATTATTGCCTCATCTCTGCTAGTCTTCTGGAGCATCCTGGACCTTCTCCCCTGCCTCACAGTTATGTACACCAAAGTCATTCATTCATTCATACTTCCGTTCAATACAAAGTCAAGACTCAAACCCAGGCAGGCCAACTCCAGCATCATGGTCTTCATTTCTCTGCTCTACCAGTTGTAGTATACATCCAAGCCTTGATTTACACAAATCACACATTGTTCAAATCCCCATGCTGCCAGTTTCTAGCTGGGTGGGACCTTTTAGCAAGTCACTTAGCTCCCTAAGCCACTCTGCCCTTATTTATAAAAATGGGTTTACAGATGGAAACTGTTTCATAGGCTTAATGTGAGTGTTAAACTAAATAAGACAGTGTAGCAAAAGCTCTTGAACAGAGCCTAGCATATAAACATATTTAATATTAATACATAGCTAGTAAGTATAATCAAACTGAAATATTGGCCTATCAGATCAGGTTTCTGAGAAAAAAATGTGTGTGTTAATTGCAATATTTGGAAAGTGTTTGAAAATGACCCAGATAAATGGAGCCACTTGCTAAGTATATAAATACAGAGTTTCTGTTGAGGTCAATTTTCTCCAATCATCCCAAATTATCATCTTATAAAAGGCTAATTGAGGACCTTCTGTTCTGGGAAGTAAACACCTCCTCTAGCAATTTTTTTTCTGATTCCCCTCTCTCTCTTTCTTTCTGAGGTATAATCTTCTGGTCTCCTTGATTCCTCCCAATAAGATTTAAAATGGGAGATTATGTTATCACACCACATTCAAAAATCTAGCACAGTATCTGGGGGGAAAAAAGGCCCTCAAGATCATCTCATCTCGTGCTTCTCAATTTTTAATGTGCATATAAATCATCTGGGGTTCTTGTTCAACTGTAGCTTCTGACTCAGCAGATCCAGGGTTGAGCCTGAGACGCTGTGTTTTTTAAGAAGGTCCCACATGATGCGATGTTGCTGGTCTAAGGAACACACTTTGAGTAGCACAGCAAAAGAACCCTAGTTCCCAAATGTCCCTATATGTTTGAATCACTCAAGTGCTTTTAACCCATGCCTCGTCCTCACTCCCAGAGATTCTGATTTCGCTACAGTTGAAGGCAGCCTGAGCAATGAGTGTTTTTGTTGTTAGTAGCTGTCCATAGCCTTTCAGGTGAAATGGCAGCACATTTTTTATTGAAGTATTCATGGATCGTAAGTGCACACCATGATCCCTGGGAACAAGAAAATAGATGTCGACACAGACATATGGCCCAGGTTGCTTTCTGTCAGGTGAAATCCCCACTTCACAACTGCCACTTATAGGGTATTTACTATGTGCCAAGTACTTTGCTAGAAGATACAGATATTTCACTTTGCTCACAACCCTCTGTGGTAGGTAGCATAATACTCAGTTCACACGTGAAATTCAAAATATTAAACAATGCCCCAGATAACAATAGTGAGAGACAACGCTAGGATTCAAAACCAAGTTTGTCTGATGGTGAGGTGTGTCTTTATTTTTTAACAACCTTATTAAAGTATAGTTGACATAAAATAAACTGCACATATTTAAAGGGTATGATTTGATGAATCTTGAAAAACGTGCGTATCTGTGAAATCATCACCACAATCAAGAAAATGACTATATCCATCTCCTCCAAAAGTTTCTCATGCCCCTCTGCCGTCCTTCCCTTCCTGTCTCCACCCCATCCAGGTAACCACTCATCCTTCTGTCATGATACCTTAGTTTGCATTTTCTAGAGTTTTATGTAGATGGAATCATACACTGTGTACCTTTTTGGCATCTTTCTTTTACCCAGCTCATTGATTTTGAGATTTATTCATGTTATTGGGTTTATCAATGGTTCATTCCTTTTTATTGTTGAGTAATAGTCCATTATATGGATATATCATAATTTGTTTACCCATTTACCTGTTGATGGACAATCAGATTGTTTCCAATTTGGGACTATTAGACATAAAGCTGCTGGGACCATTCATGTAATGTCTTTGAGTGGACATATGCTATCATTTCTTTTGGGTAAACACCTAGGAGTGGAATGGCTGGGTCATATGGTAACTATATGTAACTTTTTGAGGAACTGCCAGACTGTTTCCAAAGCGGCTGTACCGTTTTACACGCCTGCACAGCCTTGCCAACACTTGGTAAGTGTCACACTTTTTAATTCTAGCAATTCTAATGGATATGTAGTGATACTGTGGTTTTAATTTTCATTTCCCCATTGACTAATGATATTGAACATCCTATCATGTGCTTATTTGAAGTACAAGCTTTTATACTCAACATCAATGTTTCTCAAATATAGCATGATTCTTCTTAAACAAAAAAATAAAACCATACCAACCCTCTAATTTTATTTAAATAACTTTTATAATGCTATTTATTTTTATTATAATATGAACAAAATACATAGCAACGTAAAACCAGGCAGTTTTTTCTACTTATAAACTTTATATGACTATAAAAAATTAAAAATGAAATCCAAACAATACTAACAATTCCCACTAATGTAAATAACGATATGAGAGATGGTGACATTTGCTGACCCCAAATCACCACTTGCAAATTTACATGAGCTTCTCATATAGTGTCCCATGGTATGTGGCCTTCCCTTGGCAGGAATTCATCATTTATATGTAAATTCTGCCTTCACTCTTGGCCTGTGATAATCAAAGTAGTCTTTCTTGGCTCCAAGACAGTTGTAAACACCACTGCAAATGTGGGCACCGACATTGCATGGCAGTACTTGGTTATAAGGAGAACCAGATGATCCAGAACAGGCTTATATTGTTTTTGTTGGACTTTCATTGAAATGAAAAACACAATATTGAAATACCCTCCTAACAAACAAGTCATCCTCCAAAGACAGGGCTAGAATTCCAGGCTTTAGCACATGCCCTAGTTAGAAAAGCTCCACTCTGTGATGTGGTGTCCGGTGCTATCTTTATTTGACCAAACAATTCCCTGTCCGCTGCATCCAAAACTCCTTGCATTATCCCACGATGCTAATGACTCTCCCAACAGTTTATATTTCATTATGTCACTTGATTCCTCCCCCCTCCCCAAATCCTGCAAGCAAGGCAGAACATCAGTCTAAAGTGCAGATGAGGAAACTGAGGCTAACAACTCTAAGTGGGCCCTCCCATATTCACATTACAAAGCCTGGTGGATTCGAGACTCTGGTCAGATCTCCCAAGTCCATGTGACATCTTTTTTCCTACATCACATGACTTCCTGGCATTATTACTAGGAATAAATATTCTGGAGAACATGCAAACCTGGGACTTTTTAAAATAGCTCTTCTTATGATCAAACAACCAAATGTTTTCCACCATTTCATTTCCACTAATCCGAAACAGACCCAGCGCCCTTTTCCCCATAATTCATGTCTGTTTTTCTTTCGTTGTCTCTTTGTCCTCTTCAATAGGACACACAAAGCTCTGGGCACACAACTGGGTGTGACACAGTCTAGCTGCCACCCACCACTCGGCTACTGTCCATCATGTAAAAACAAGGACCCCCTTCCTCCCTCCCTCCCACAGACGAGCCCCTGCTGCACTTTCAGTCACACCAGCTTTCAATAGTCTCAGCACAGTCACAAATGTCAGTAAGGACGCCTCATTTCTTTTCCAGGTGGAACTTTTCAAATAAAGCTGTAACAACAGTTACAGCAAAACCATGACATCTGCCATTCATTGAGCCTTTGTTTCACGCCAGGCCTTTGCTGAGAGCGCGCACGTGCCTCATCTCCACGCCACAACCCTAGGAAGCAGACACTATCTTACTCCCTTTTGGAGACAGCAAGATGAGTTTAGACAGTGTCACTTGCCCAGTCTCACACAGCGAATAACCAGTGGAGCCAAGATTCAAAAACACTGGCCTTTCAGGTGCAGTAACGGATGCATTTAATCATCAGGCCAACATTACCTCTGAAAAAGTATCTCTAATTTCCTCACCTATGAGAAATAGCTCCCTCCTCTAAAATGTGTAGCCCTTCAACTACATCTGTCTTACCCTACTTAGCACTCCTGACCTTGCATTACCTTTATTTGTGAGTTCTGCACACTCCTTTCATGGAAATATTTGTGCCCGACACTCCTTGGGAGTCTCACACAGGACTTAGCACACTGCCTTAACTATAAATATAATAAAAGCTTTTAGTAAATGTCTTTTTTTTTTTTTTTTTTTTTTTTTTTTTTTTGGCTAGCTGGATGGGTTGGATGGGTAAGTGAATGGACCCAGAGGGCCCTCTTGTCTTCACCTGCCCAGCATCCTACTTCTGGAACTGATATCTACCACCGTGACCACCTATTCTAAGAGTGGTCAAGCATGGTGTCTACTCTCCACCCTGGTCACCTGGGCGAAATTATTTCCAATTTCTCTACAACAGCAATTGATCCAGAAGGGGATGTTCCAAGCAGACGTCTTATCTTTTGTCACATATGGGCACAGTTAGAGAGAAGTCCCTCTTACTGCTGGAATGGCTTAACTGGGATGATGTGGTCAGAGCTCTTTTCTATTTCATCTAGAGGGGAGATATTCTGCATATCCTGCATATAGAATAAGGGAAATATCATTTGAACCCCTGCATTCATCCCTGCCTGAAGCATGAACCCCCACCAGACTTACCAGTGAAATGAGCCATGTTTAGTTTATATTCATTTGGATGCTGGCCACTTCCAACTTCAAGTGTCCTGACAAATAACAGAAAACAAAGGCCTAGGTAAGGATAGAGTTTTTACCATAAATTATATCTCTTTGTATCATTATTATGAAACTGATGATGGTACATGAGAAAGGTAGCTCTGATATATGAGCTTCACATACTCTGTCATCATTCACAGGCCAAATACTGTTTAACACACATAACAAGATATCCTGGGTCCTCTCCGCTAGTCTTTTATTTATACTCTTAAGCATTTCAAAATAAGTAAACTATTTTCTCACCTAAAGGAAAAGTCTAAAAGTAAAGACGGTTTCAGGGAAGACTCAAACAATGCCATCAGGGACCTGGTTCCTCTCTCTCTCTCTCTCTCTCTCTTCAACCTGATTGCCCCATTGCTGCCTTTCCCTCTGACATCCCATGTGGGCCCTTGGCATCTCCAAGCTGTCTCTCCATGGATGTAGAATGGCTGCAGCAGTCTGAGCATCACACGTCCTCATCCTGCACCATCCAGAGAAGGAAGAGGAATCTCCTCTGGTAGCTCCTACAAAAGAGCTTGTTAGAAGTGAGCTTGGCAATCTCCCATAATCACATGATGATGAATAGACAATCTATTTCCCTCAAAGCAAAGTCCATGATGCATGTATTGTAACATGAAGAGAGGCAGACACACACACACACACACACACACACACACACACACACAGAGTGAGAGAGAAGAGCACACATACGAGAAAATTAACAATTGTTGAATCTAAATGTGGAAGTTGTATGGATGTTCAATGTATTTGTTCGACAATTCTATATGTTCGTAATTTTTTTTTTGAGACAGTCTCACTGTCACCCCAACTAAAGTGCAGTGGCATGGCTCACAGCAACCTCAAACTCCTGGGCTCAAGCCATCCTCCTGCCTCAGCCTCTTGAGTAACTGGGACAACAGGTGCGAACCACAACGCCCAGCTAATTTTTCTATTTTCAGTAGAGACAGGATCTCACTCTTGCTCAGGCTGGTCTCGAACTCCTAAGCTCAAGCGACCCTCCTGCCTCAGCCTCCCAGAGTGCTAAGATTACAGTCATGAGCCACTGCACCGGGCTTTGTTTGTAATTTTTATGATTAGAAATCAGTAGTGGAGAAAAGGTCATTAGAAGTACTATTCACCAGATATTTTCAGCTCTCTGCTTTCAAGGCACATGATATGTTTACACTCCCCAGCTTCTTTGAATTTAGAGGTGGAAAAGTGATGTGCTTTGGTCTATGAGATGTGAGCTAGTGTCACTTCTGCAAGAAGATTTATAGGCCTAACTTGTGATTCTCCATGTTCCCTTCCCACTGCTGCAGTGATCAAAGAGGCATATGTTGAGATGAAATCAACTTCAACCTGAGTGTCTGAGAGACTACATGAGAACAGCCCTCAGACAAACCCCTGTGGACATGCATCCAAGGAAGAAATAAACATTTCTTGTTAGGCACCACCAAGATTTTGGGGTTGTTTGTTACAGCAGCAAAACCTACATCATCCCAACTGATATAAAATAGATACTGTGCAAAAAAAACAAAACAAAACAAAACAACGTTTCATCCCCTAAATTCTTGGAAGCTTTAACAATGAAGCTTTAACTCTAGACCACTCTCAAACATGCACTTTCAAGAACACACTCAGAGCAGGCTACAATATTGATTTCCTTCTTGTTGTTGTTGTTGTTTCAAAGGATCAATTAAATTGTGGCCCAACATAAAACACAATGTGCTCACTCTTTTAAGATATCTTTGCTGTTAAATAGTATTGGGAAAATGATTCCAATTGCTGTACTTCTTTCTTTCCTAACCACTGAGAATATATTCTGGAATGGTGTCAGAGCTGTGGCAAGAGCCTTCGCAAAACCCATTACCTGTGAGTCAGTAGGGAAGAAAAGCAGCTGGCACACTGTAAAGTAGATGCCTGCCCATTAATCTGTGAAACTGTGAGACGAAGAAAAAGAGAAAGTGTACCTGCTCCTTAGGAAGTTCCAAGGAGGGGTTATAATAGGTGAGTGGTAGTAGAGTGAATTCATCGGCGATATCAACCAGAGAAGTAAATGACTTCTCTTAACTACTAGAGGGAATCTTTCTCAACCACTCAAAACCCTTTGCACCAACTCCACAAGCATTACCTGTTGTGGCAAGTGGCCCTTGCTAGGCCAGTACTAGATTTTTTTAAAAAGTAGCTCAAGTGACCTCTTCAAAGAGAAATCATTTAAAAGTGGAGAAGTCACTGGGAGTCCAAACTCAACCTGGAAAAAAAGATTCTCTGAGAACAGAGGAAGAATAGGCAGATGGCTTGATGGATAGGTCGATATTTTTTGGAAGGAAAAGCTCGTGGAATTTCTGCTCAGTGATGGCTCCATGTTAGCCGCAGCGTGTGGGTGGCTCTTGCCCACTTTGAAGTCCCATTGCCTGTGTTAACCTTTCGGGGATTCCTCCAGCAGCTCTCTCTGAAACATTCAGCACCGATCTAAATTGATGTAGTAGAGGTATAATCTAAGTCTAGCTACCCAAAATCTGTAACGCTCAGTTTCCTCGTCTATAAAACAGGGATAAGACTATTGTAGAAATTAAAAGAAATAAAAATATAAAGTACTTAGCAGGGTCTGGCCCATGGTAAGAGCTCAACAGTGTTTAGTTGTTATAATTACAAATTTTACGTCTTGCTTAGAAGAGTCCTGTCGTTACGTGCGTTGGCTGGCCTTTTCCTTTCTAACTCTTCAGGGGTTCAAGTCATTATTTTCTTTCCTCTTTAATTCAAGAACATTAAACTGTGTGCCAGTGACAGTCTTCATGGTTGGTGACAGTGATGAATGAGACAGAGTCCTTGTCCTCCATAGACCATACACAGAATGTCACGCAATCAGTGCGAAAGAAAGCTGTGCCACCCCAGAGGAGTGACACCTGAGTGGGCCTGGGTTCAGGGAGTCCTCCCCCGAGTGGGTGATGTTGAAAGGGCATCTTCTCCCCAGGCCCAGCTCCATCCACAACAGAATCTACAAATACAACTCCACAGGTGTCAGGAAACTAAAGCAAACCTCTCCACACAGGTTTGTGTTATGAAAGATGACCCGAAGAAAAGGTCACCAGGAGGAGGAAAGCCTCGCCTCTAAGACACAGAGATGGGGGGCTTGCGATAGTCATTTTTCCATGGGTTTTTCCCCTGGATATGAGAGATATTCACACCAGAAGCCATAAGGATAGGGTTTCTGTCCCAACAGACATTTCCCATTGTGTGCTTGTGTAAAAAAGCTTTATTTATCAGTCTCCCTGCATTTCAAATCTGAATTTATTGCTTCAGTAAAACCTGTGCAATACATTAGCATGGCCATACATCCTGATTTGGCTAGAGCAGTCCTGGTTTATGCCTGTTGCCCCAGTGTAATTATTTCCAGCATTACCTTTCACTTTCCAAGGTGTCTCAGCTTGAATGATAAATTATACTTGCGGGGTCACCCTAATCTTAGTAAATCTCTCTAAACATTTTTTTAAAATTTAAGCGGTTTTGATTCTAAAAATATCTTTAAATTATATAAAGGAACATTGAGCTCATTTTCAACATCATTCATATCATAGACTGACAGAGCCATAGTAATAATACAATTATGTATCATTTATTAAAAAGCAATTCTACCGTAATCATTATTGCAGGTACTTTTCTCATTTTGTTTCATATATAAACACCAGAGTTTCATTTTGGACCGTTTTCTACAGATGTGGAAATGAAGCACAGGGAGTGGCTAATCGAGGAACCATCAGGGAGTGGATGGAAGTGTGCCGTGGAGGAAGGACAGCGGTGTGGCATCCAGGAGGGAAAAGGGAAGACACCAGCATCATAAGAGGCAGCCAAACAGGGACAAAGTGAAGACAAGGGAGTTTGCTTCGTTCAAGGAATCAATCATTCTCCTCGGCTAGCACCTTGCAGAAGTCGGAACATTAATGCTCCCTGGCTTTGTTGCTTGAGTGAAAATTTCATCTGCCCAGATGCTTAAGTGAAGCCCTGGAATCCACTGACCCTGGAACATGGAGACACAAACCTTTGCATTAACTAGGTTCCATCTCACCTCAACCGTTTATAACCCCTCCCCATTCCTTGGCCCCATGCCATCTCTCAAGAGCTCTCTAGAGCAAGTAATATCAAATTATAAAGATAAGCAAGACTTCTGAAATCCAAGCGTCATTACAGGTATATTCTAGAGTGGTCGTGGCCCACAAAATCCCTGACCTGGCTCAGCTTCAGAGGAGTCATTTCCTATCTCGTCTCGGATTACTGTCCACTGGCTAATGCCATGAAGCATGATCAATAGATCCGAGCCCTGGGAGATGGGTTCTGATCTGCCCTCTTGCGTTATTTGTATTCTCACTTCCACCAGCAAAGACTCTCATTTCCAACATTATGATTAATCTAATCCCTCCAGGTTTCCACAACTAATCACATCTTCATAAAGTTTAATTTAACGTAATTTAACGTAACACTGCCCTCTTGTGCCTCACCACACAAGGGGCCCTTGTGGGGAAAGATTCATTTTTAATTAAAAATGAAATGTATAATTTCAGCACCCGATTGAACATTATGCTGGGAGAGGGGATCTATTTCTTGGTTTTCTCCCTTCATCATTGATCCTAGTCTTTTGTTACATTGCTTTCCATCACTGATAGCTGCTAGCCAAGGAAACCAACTATGAGGACCAACTTCAACATAAATCCACATGTGATTATTGTAAAGTAGCATATGGACGGAAATAGCAAACAATGAATCCAGGCTGCCCAGGAATGAGGAGTGCCGGAGAAACTGAGTAAGAAATCAGGAAATGAAAAGAAAATTATTAAATAGACTTGCCACAGCTGGCTTAGTGATTTCAATAGACTTGGTTAATGGAGAAAACAATCACAGAGAGCCCCTTAATTGCTTTTCTGCTGACTCCCTTCCTACATCCCCATGTTTGCAGAGATTAATTAAGAGTTCCAATCACAACCTAAAGCTAAACTTAATAAGACAGATCAGAGAATTTTTTTTTAAAATGGTGGCATGCTCTGGAGACTTTTGAGCAGTGTGTCTCGTAAAATTGACAGTCACTGACTATGGTTAGCAAAAAAAAAATTCTATAAGAAATAAGCAATGTAAGGGCAGGACTCATTGTCAAATAATGCACAAATTGTCACTTTTTGAGCCTTATTCTTAGGTCAAAACTTGGGTCTTGGCCAGATTCAGTGGCTCACGCCTGTAATCCTAGCACTCTGGGAGGTCGAGACAAGAGAATTGCTTGAGCTCAGGAGTTCGAGACCAGCCTGAGCAAGAGCGAGACCCTGTCTCTACTAAAAATGAAAAATTAGCCAGGGGTGGTGGTGTGTGCCTGTAGTCCCAGCTACTCAGGAAGTTTAAGCAGGAGGTTGGCTTGAGCCCAGGAGTTTGAGGTTGCAGTGAGCTATGATTACCCCACGGCACTCTAGCTGGGGCCACAGAGTGAGACTCTGTCTCAAAAAAAAAAAAAAAAAAAAAAGTGGAGTCTTAGTATTTTTCTCTTTATTTGCCACTACTCAGCACCCTGGGCAAAAAATGGTGGGTAGGAAAACGATGCAGAAAACTTTGTTCTATAAATCACTAAAGCAGAAGGATGCAGCCAAGCTGACCTCTCAGATAAGATGACAAAGACAGGAATCGCACAAGCTGTGCTTTTGGAGGTGTGCTTCTCACTCCTCTGGGGACAGAGGTTCTGGGAATTATTCCATTTCCATCTGGTTTTCTTTATCTAGACTCCATCTCTCAGAAGATGGACACTTTGGCCAGCGATGGATGTCTGAAGATTGGGTACACAGTAAGGGGAGCCTTTAAAAAAAAAAAAACAGTCCATGAGTTTTTCTCCCTCCCTTTCTCAGCCCCTCTTAGGCCATACTTTGCTTTCTGATGTGTTCTTTTTACCAAGTGTACACATCTCAGCTTTGCCTAAGGCTCTGAAAATTTTTGATGTCTTGAATTGCCAGGAAGACTTCTTGGACAGAAATGATAGTATTTATCTTGGAAGAGCCACTGAAAGAGCTTCCTTTTTTTTTTTTTTTTTTTTTTTTTTTTTTTTTTTTTTTTTTTTTTGGACTGGCTTATATTTACTAATCTTTCAGTAATGAACATGAAATGCTTTCTCAATAAGAAAAATAAGCATGTTTTTAAAAATTTAAATTAAAAAAACAAACTTTTCATTCTTCAAAGACTTTTTTATGGATTTAGATCCTTGCAATTTTTTATTTAAGAACTTTGTACCAAATTTTGGATGTTAAAATCATCTCTTTCCCTTTCTCATATAGTAGGGACATTTTTCTTTTGCATCGTATTTGCCCAATAAATCATTATCTATGATGTATAGAGCACCGAGGTAGTCAATGCACATGTGTTGGGGATAGGGGAAAGTCCAGAGGCTGATGAGACGGAGTTTTAAATCCAGAAAGGGAGAAGAGGCCCATCCACTGGTAACTATGTTACAAGGTAGAAAGCGTCAGTACCATCAGAGGTAGAGATCAGCGGCTCTTAGCCTCCAGCGTGCATCGGAATCACTTGGGGAGTTTTTTAAAATGTGCATTTGCCTCTTCCCCACCCCTAGAGCTCCTGATTCCATCTGTCTGTGGCATGGCCTTGAATATTTGTGTGTTTTTAAAGAATCCTCAGGTGATTCTGATGTGTGGCCAAGTCTGAGAACTACTGGTACAGCTAGACAGATAGGGAGATTCAGAAAAGTATGAGATTATTTGTCCTGGGAAAGAAAGAGAGGGTGGCTTCATGGAAGAGGTGACATTTTTTATGCATGTAGTTGTAAGATGATTACTGTTATAACATATACATTATACATTTATATATATACACACACATACATCCATATACCCAGGCCCAGATAAGCATACAATTACTGATCACTCTTAACTAGAGAAGGAGATAGACATCTAGTTCTTAAATAACCACCCAGTGTAAGATATTAGAGATACTTAAGGACAGTTATCAGACTCAAATGTGCAGGGAAGCGTTTGATATTCCACCCACCCAGGCTAAAGCACTGCTTGATGGAAAACAGAAAGGACTTAAAATGGTGGGAAGTTTGGAATTAGTACAGCTCTGTGGTTCTAGAACTACAAAACAGTAAAATGAAAAAGCAGATCCTGTTGTGAACAGAAACGTTGCTTTCGGCCTTTCAGCCGAGAAGACAAAAGGAGGCAGATGGACGTCGGGAAGGCGGCAACACGACTGACACGCGTGCGCTGTCCCCCGGAGTCTCCCAAGGTGCGCCAGCGAGCTCTGGTTGCGTCTCTAAGCTTCTGCTTTACTGAGAGGGTGCGGAAACACAGGAAGAGACAGCCCAGACTCTGGCATCAAAAACAACTGTGTTCACATCACTATAAATGTTTTACCTCTCTTGAAACTCACCAAAGAAGCATCAAGATGAACCTTCTAAATGTGGCTTGGTTATCCGAGTGCCTAATCTCAGATAAGCAAGAAATGTTTTTTGTTTTTTGGTTTTTTGTTTTTTTTTTTTTTTTTTGCTTATTTAAATCAAATTGTCTGATTCCCAGTGCCCAGCTAGCCATGGGGTTGGGAAATTCTCAGTCATTGTTGGTGTTTGAAATTTTGGTTTAAATTTCGGGATCTCACCCCACATTTACCTGTTCAGAATCTCTGTGGTGGGCCCTGGTGGCCATACTTTTAAAAAATATATTTATTTTGAGTGTGTGTGTATATATGCATTTTAACAAGCTCCCCTGGTGACGTCTGTGCTTAGTAGTGTTTAGGATCCATTGCTCTGGCTTTACCCACGATTAACTACCCAAAGTACTCCTAGTGTACCTTTCACTTGCTTGCTCCCAGGTCTTTGCACAAACTGAGGATTCGGTCTCCAACATCCTCACCCAGCATCATTCTGTACACTTTACCTGCATGATTCCTACTAACCCTGCAGAAGCCTTCTTGGCCCACTGCCAATCTGCAGCAGGTACCCCTCTGTGCTGCTTTCAAGCATCCAGAGAACACTTTGATCCTAACATTCTGGCCACTTGCATGCCTCCCTCACAGCTTATGAGTGACCTGAGGGCAGGGAATCTTTATCATTTACACCCCATGGACATGACTCAGTGCCAGGGACAGACAGATGGATGGATGGATAAATAGATGGATGATAAATGAAGTAGATGATTGATTGACAGATTAAAATGAATGAATCAAGGGCAGATCAGTGGTTTGATCTAGACACATACAGAAGTTTAACTGGAATGAAATTCTTAGAAGTTGTTTAAAATAAGTTTAACTAAATGCACCAACAGGTGTCAGGCTCAAAAGCAGGGTCTTCCTCCCAAGAAGGGTGCTATACCCTCTATTTTTGCCTCCAACCCTGCTAGAGAGGTGACATAAACTCTCTGTTAAGCCATTTGAGAATATCTTCTTCCACAGTCTCATGCATGCACTTTATTCACTTTTATGTCATCCACAAAATGCATCTCGGTTTCTACCACCATAGCTGCTGTGTTACAGACTGAAATTTCAGAAGCATGAACAGCTAAACTTTATTAAGCATTTTCTACCATCCAGGGACTTTTACATTAAATATCTCTTAAAAGCTGTGTAATGATCTTCACGTGTGTTCCACGTGAGGCAACTGGGTCTAAAGAGGTTAAGTCAGTTACTCAAGATCAAGCAGCTAGGAAGGAAGACAGAACTTGGACCCAGGACCGTCTGACCCCAGAGGCCATGCTCTCAACCTCTGTCACAGCACTTTCCAGGTAACATGCTCTGGTCACCCACATGGTACATCATTCAAAGCCTTTGGAATGTTCATTGGGTAGATCTTTGGTCTTGTCACCTTGTCACCAGATGACTTTTGGGAATTTTCATCATGGAAAACTCTGTGACCAAGGAATCTTTGTCTTACTTCCTAGGAAGTCAATCACACTCCACTTAGCCCAGCTGCCATCCGGACATCTGGGATACTCACCCACCTTGGACGGTCTCACGTTTCTTCACTTCCATGTCTTCTTTTATCATAGCAGAGGGAAAAAGTCAACACGTGTTTTGTGGTTAGCAAATGATACATTAATTAAACTAACTGAAGAATTCCACAAAGCCTACTGTCTCGCCTAGCCTCGGGTGTTTTTCCTAGTGTTACTTATAATTTCTGGAAGAATTGATGATGCTTTCAGGTAAAAACTCACAAAATCTGTGGCTGTCCTCTTCTTGGTTGCTGAGACCCCATCTGCAATCTGAGAGGTAGATGAACTTGTCTACGACTTGCCACTACACGACCCTCCCCGTGGTTCCTGCCACTTCTCTAGTTCTCCTCTGTCCCAGCTCCTGCTTGCATGCAATTTCTCTCTTGTAAACCAAGATGAGAAATTCAGCCCCTTGCCAGTTTCTACAGAAGCAATCTGAGAGTGGGGAAGAATTTGCTGGTGGACAGGGCACTGAGAGAGGAGTCACATCGGAACTCCTGCTGTAACGCCAATCCTTCTCCTCACCGCCATCCTCACTCATTGCCCAGAGAAGCCAACTTAGCCACTCCGGAGTACACAGAATAAATACACCAGCCACCGCCGCTTGGATAACTGACAATGTTCAGGGGATGTTCTCTTGAGCCCTAAGAGAATCCTGAAATTTTTTAGGGATTCACTTGTACCAGCAACTGTGTGCTTCAGAGGACGTCTCCCCTCACCAGCTCCAGGGTCATATTTGACTTGTCAAAGAGGAATCCCATTCTCCTTTCAGGGATTGGTACAGGAAAGGGCATGTGACCCGATTCTGGCCAATGAAACATAAGGAAAGGTTTGCTGGAGGCTTTGGGGAAAAGTTTCATCATTTGTGGGAGACAGCCATAAAAGAGATTGTCTCTTTTCTTGGCCATGGGGGTTGGTTAGGACACCTGGAACCACTGCAGCCATCTTGCTACCAGAGGAGAGGGAAGGTAACTTTGAAGATGACAGAGCAGAAAAGAGAAAGAACTCATGAAATAGAGATCATGGGCTCACCAAATCCATTTTATTTTCCTCGTGAGCATGGAGAAAACCACAGTTAACAGCCTCCCCTAAAGTTAAGCAGTGCCATAAAATCGAGTTTCAACCAGTGGATTCTGTACAGGAGTAATGTTTACAGCTTCTAGGCCTGGCCTCTAAAATGTCCTGCTTGTTCCTCCACATCTTCATTCTTTCTCCATCTGCTGGCTGCATCATGATATGGTGACTTCAAAGCCATGTTGAAGATGACGGAACTATCACATCAGAGAAGCCAAGGTCCTTGAGTATAGCAGAGACCTCCATTTCCATTGAATGATTACCTGAATGAGCAGTAATATTTTACCGTGTTAAGCTACTGAGATCGTGGGACTAGCTTGTTGTTATAGCACATGCCATTACTCACCCTGATTAATACAACCAAACTGCTTGAGTGCTGAATCAACAAAGCCCGAAGTCTTTCTCCCTCTAGACTGCCTCTTATGAGATAGCACTTTACTTAATCTTTGAGGTCATTGAGGGAGGATATCTTTTTCTTATTTTCAGCCTAAAACATCTTAACAGGGTAATTCATATCTCTACAGTTCCTATTTTCACAACGAATCCATCAGGATGTTTACAGAACCAACATCAGCATCCACTTTGTTAGAGAAGATTGTCAATGTATGCAAGAATTTTGTTAACACTCTCCAGGGGTGGCCTGTTTTCTAATCTTCACCATGTGATTCCTGCCCCTATTTGGAAGATCTACTTCTGTGCTTATTTCTGCATGACAGGTCCAGTGAATTTTCCTGAGCAGCACCCACTTTCAGCTAGTCAGAGAACCTACAGCAAAGTGGGGTTTAGCAGCTGGCATTTTGGAATATCCCTCCAGATAAATCCACTGATAACTCCCAGAGCAGTCTCCTTAGATCTAGCAATAAATTAGATTTTCTCCTGAATTGTATCTTCTCTGCTTTGCTTTAATGGCTTCCCTTTGGGGGAGGGTCTTTGAGTGATGATACCCTCCCTCCTTGGTGGTGCGCTTTTATTTGCCCCTGGAGGAAAGGCCACAGATTTGACCTTTGTCTCAATGCAGAAGTTCCATCCTTCTCTGCCTGGTAGCTGCATCATCCCACCTGGAACTGTTGCATCAACAGGGCCTACCCACACTTGAAGAGCTACCAGGATATCTCAATTGGTCCTCCTACAGCTCCCAGGGGATATTGGAACATTCTAGGCAGACACAAGACATGTACAGAGGAAATAAAATATTTCCAACAAACAGGAGTTACAGCACTATGGATATCTATGCCAAGCATCTACATATTCTCCCTCCTTGCTGTATTTTTCCTTAAAAGTTAAATAACTTTATGTGAGCTCCAAAGCCTTTTCTTAAACTCTTCTTCCTCCCTCCCACATTAGAGCTCAGCACTTCTTCCTTTATGAATCCTATCTTGGTACCTACTGTCCTTCGATGCACTCATGGATACAGCAGGGCATAGAGATTGGGAGCCTGGATTCTGGAGCCAGACTGTGCTGGCTTCATTCCTAGTTCTGGCACTTACTGGCTATGTAAACTTGGGCAAAGTAACCTCTCTGTGCCTCAGTCTCCACATCTGTAGAAGAGTAAAATAATAATAAAAATACTGACTTCATTGGGTAGTGGAGGAAATTCACTGAACCTGATGAAAAGAGTAGCTGGAACAGAGTAAGTGCTCAATAAATATCCCTGCAGCTATTTGTGTATCTGTCTCTGCTTTCTCTGAGATTCTAAGTTCCTTGAGGTGAAGAACAAAATCTTACCCATCTTTGTAACCCCAGTGTTAGGCCCTAAGTAATGCTCAGTTTGTGTTGGTCGAATGGATGAATGATGAATGAATAAGAAATAAGTAACTGAATGAATTTCCAGGTCTGTCTATGGCTAATAAGCAATTATCTGGAGACCGTCCGACTGAAAACCATAGCTTTATTGCCAAAAATTTCCAGTCTTTATGTTATTTGTCATAACCCATGCCAAGCTTGTTTTAGTTTTCCCTGCATCTGTGAGCTTTCTTGATGCCAACCTGGATATTTCAGTCCTTTTCTGACCACACCCTCCCCACACCACCCCTTCCCTGGCCCAGGTGAAAACATCCTGTCTACCCAACTACAAGGGAATGATTAAGCAAACTAATTATACCGTGAGGCCATTAAAAAGATGGGTTAGAGCTCTCAACCTTCTTCAGAAAGATGTTTGTAACAAACTTAAATAATAAAATCAATTAATAAAACAGTATTATATAGAATGCTCATTTTGGTAAAATATACATTTTGTGTACTAAATGTCTAGACCTGTGATTTCACCTATGCCTACATATTAGACCTTAAAGACTACCTCTGCCCAGGCCCACTGCAGACCACCTGAAAGTCAGAATCTCTGGGAGTAGGGAACAGGCATTGATATTCCTTAGAAGCTCCCCAAGTAAAGATACAAACTGATATGTTATCACAGCTGTCTCTGCCTGGTGGAATTGTTGGTATTTTCATTTTCTTCCCTTTAATTATCTTTTTTTCCCTCCTATAAACATGCATTGCTTTTGTGATAAGAAGAAAAAAACACCTCACATACAATCGAAGGGGAGATGGGGAGGAGGGTAGAGTGGGGACAATTCTTAACATCGGGTAGCCCCTTCCTAGAAGGGAGAGTGCATAGAACTTCCGCGCTGCACTGTCAAAGCTGCAATTCCACAGGGACTCGTAGGAGGTGGGGTACGAACACATCACACCCTGTCAATCAATGCCAACCAATGAAGAGGTAGTTAAATGACGAACTGGCCAGCCCTAAAACACTGGACTCACTTTTGAAGTTTACTAACCTTCATGTTAATTAAAGCCTGGCTTTAACTGTCAACTGCCATCAGACCATCACCAAAAGAAGACACAGTGGGCACATAAGTCCCCCATAGTCCTCAAAGCTGTCTGATGACAAAGCAGAGGCCAATGACCCCTTATACAAACAAATCCAATCCCATCTGATGCACAGAATTTGAAAATAATCTGAGTTGTCTCTAGAGTTCAGGACAATCACAAATTTAAGTAGTAATATAAGTGGTAGGGAGTTAGGGGGATCCAAGAGAGCCCACCTATAACATTTGCAGGGCCTAGGGCAAGAGTTCAAATGGAGACCCATATACTATATGTCTGTTTTATAAATCAGGCTAACAAACTGTTAAATAAGTTCTATCTCCCCACCTTGATGAGTATGCTTTTCAGAAAGACAAAATGGAAAATATGTGTAAAACCATGGCTTTTATGTGACCAAACATCAATGAAATATCAAAGATGATTGAATTTAAAGATTATTGTACAGATCTGGGTGTTCTGTAGATGGACCAGCAATATCTAGATGAGTAAAAAAATTATAGTCATACGTATTCAAAAATTCTTATATATTTTATAAACTTTATTTTTCTTGCCATTATTTCCAAAGAATCACTTTTATAATCATTTTGTTATAATCAAGATTTTCACATAATTTCTGTTCTATTAACATTAATGATCTAAAGCTGTGGTCCCCAACTCCTGGGCTGTGGACTGGTACTGGTCCATGGCCTGTTAGGAATAGGAACCAGGCAGCACGCAGGAGGTGAGTGGCAGGTGAGCAAATGAAGCTTCATCTGTATTTACAGCCACTTCCCATCACTCTCATCACTGCATAAGCTCCCCCTCCTGTCAAATCAGCAGCGGCATTAGATTCTCATAGGAGCCTGAACCCTACTGTAAACTGCACATAGGAGGGATCTAGGTTGCATGCTCCTTATGAGAATCTAATGCCTGATGATCTGAAGTGGAGCTGAGGCGGTGATGCTAGCACTGGGGAGCAGCTGCAAATACAGATCATCATTAGCAGAGAGATTTGACTGCACAATAAACGCAATGCACTTGAATCATCCCGAAACCATCACCCCCTGCCCCATCCATGGAAAAATTGTCTTCCATGAAACCAGTCCCTGGTGCCAAAAAGGTTGTGGACCACTGATGTAAAGGATTAAAAATAAAACGTAAGTTATATTCAAAGCACACAAAATTTTAAAATACTTTTATTCAAAAGTTTTATTAAAATAAATGTAACAAGATAAAAATTTAAATTATTAAAATTAAATTGTTATTTAGTGTTATAACATTTTCATATTTATTATTCATTACCTATTAAATAAATTAATATTATTTAAAGTATTGCCTTTAAATTTTATTTTTGTCTAAAATGTTTAAAATTATCTACCAAAATTAAAAGACAAAATCAAATTAATGAGCATCAGAACTTTAAATCAAAACTATTTAAGTAAAACAGAAATATTTTATTTAATTTTCCATCACTCAGTAAATCTTATTAAATATTTGTATACAAATAAAACTACTTACAATTCTAATGTTTGCTATTGAAGTGTGCAAAGAATTAATACCATGTTTTATTCATGTTACATCCAGACCTAAATATATACAAATTTAAGAGTAAAGTTGATTGTTTAATGTTGTAAATTATTTCTTAGTTGCCTTACACGAGTGTTGCATATCCAAAACTGACTCATGAGTAGCCTTAAAACAAAATTCTTGTTATGCAAAAATCTATTCTTGCATTTATGTTATCCAAAAGGAAGAATGTGATATGTTAAGTAATGTATCTTTTTCCTTACCTTTGTCTTGCCTTCTGTCACTTAAGCCCTCCTGTCTCTGGAACGGTGTCCTTCTCTGATGTCAGCAGCAGCACAATCCGCAAAGCTCCATGGCATTCAGATTCGGTCACCTTTTGCTTCAAGGACCTTGGGCAAAAGATGTGGTAAAGCTGTTCTCTGGGGTCTGAGAGGTGCTAGTCATGGCAGTGGATGTTCAGGGTTACAATTCTCCCTGTGCCAGGGCTCAATATTGGGTCATGAATGACGGACACACCCATGTGCTCTTTAATAAGTTGTGTACATGTGTGTGTGTGTGTGTGTGTGTGTGTGTGTGTGAGAGAGAGAGAGAGAGAGAGAGAGAGAGAGAGAGAGAGAGGGAGAGAGATGGGAACCCTTAAAATTCAGGGCCAACTCACAGCAGAGGGTCCCTCTTATCCAAGCATAAGGATGAAACTGTATTTAAGGAATGCCAAGAATTCTTTGCTCAAAAATATCTTCTTCACAGAAAATTTGGTGAGAAATAGGATAGTTACATAATCTCCAAGTCTCTCCCCCCTCAAAATACTTATTAATTACAAAGGGAAAAAAGACTAAGTTTGCAGTGGAGAAACTTAGAAGACACCAATTCAGTCCACTGATGAAAGTGAACTTCAGCTGTAACAGGAAGCACCAAGAACACAGCAGCGCTCTCTGCGACGGTCCTGCCAATGAGGCATAAACTGAATCTAATCATGAGGAAACATCAGTCAGATATAAATTGAGGGAAACTATACAAAATAAATTGACTGTAATATTCAAAAATGTCATGGGGTTATGAAAGCCAGAGAAAGACTGAGGAACTGTTCCTCATTTAGATCAAACTGTTTCTCATTTAGATCAAATATACTCAAGTATTAGATGATGATTGGGCACTATGTTTGCAACTTACTCTCAAATAGTTCAGAGGGAAAAAAAAGTTCTTTCTGCTCCTTCTTCAAATTTTCTGGAAGATAGAAATTCAGGACCACAGTGCCTGAAATTCTACTATTACTGACACTGCTGGTTCTTTCCACAAGCGTTACCTTGTGTGGGCTCTTTTTAAACTACTAATATTTCTGGAGGGGATTAACACATTCTATTATCTATCATTCATTCATTCAATAAAGATTTCACTCATCTATTCAATAAATATGTTTTAGCACCTACTACACAACAGAAAATATACCAGGTAGTAGGAACATGTCGGCAAGCAAAATCAGTCATGATCCTAGCCCTTTTAGGCTTTGATCTGGCAAAGAAGACACAAATTAATCCAAAACTCACACACAAACAACTATAAAATTCCAATCATGGCAAATATTACAAAGAAATATGTGATGCCGTAACAGTATATAATAGAGAAATTGGCCTAGTTAATTTGCTTTGAGCACTGAAGATAAAAGGATGAATGAGATACCACATTTACTTTTTAGTAGCTCATAGTATAATAAAGAAAAAAACATAAAATAACTTTATTATGATGTGATAAGTCTAATAAGGGTGACATGAAAAAAATGTATTAGGAGCTCAAAGGACAGACTGAGCTTCATGTAAAGATGAGGTCATGGAATAAGTGATCCAACACTTAAAAAATAAGCAGGCAAGGAAGTGCATCGATAGCCAAGAGAGTCGCCTGAGCAAAGGTTTGGGGGCATGGGTGTGAGGCTAGGCTCATTAGGAGAAAGGTGACTATCCCAGTGTGCCTGTCACTTAGATCCTCTGAAAAGAAGTGGGCTGAGCCCTGGCTGCAAAGGTATGGAGGCTTGGATGCAGAAGGGTCTAGAATTTGGTCTTTTCTCCTAGGCAATGTAGAGCCGCTAAAAGTTTGCAAACAGTAGAGTTGCACAGCCATTTCTTTGAAAGGTAATTGCATTCATCCACAGAGTTGAGATTCCAAAATGGTGGATGAATAAATGAATGAATGCACAAACCAGCCTTATGCCAAAAAAGCTGACTTGTTGCAGAGTCCTGAAAAAAATACAAGATATAATCTATGGTTTATTGCTGATCTGGTCACCCCAGTTTTAAATGATGCAACCTCACTTACCTCCTACTTATTCTGCTACCACAAATGGCTGAGCTGTTCAGACTCCCACCCATAAAGAGGTCCAGGCTAGGCCTGAATTGAGCCTCTCAGAATCCCTCCCTCAAAACTTCTACCAGTAAAACATGGGTTTCTGGGGGAAATAAGATGCCACAAACTCTATGTAACTTTTACAAAGAGAGATGTTGTCTAGCTTTATATATAAGAAGGGGCACGTCAAAATATGTTAATCCACATAATTATTAGTCAGAACTCCATATTGCAGGTGACAGAAACCCAACTCGAACTAGAAAAGTAAAAGGTAATTTATGGGATCATGTATGTGAGCTTTGGACGTGTCTCTTGTTCCAAAAGGTAAAGGTGGGTCTCACTGTGCTCAGTTTGATATTCTGTCACCTAGCACAGTGACTGGCACAATAAAGAAATGAACAAATGCTCCCAAAGACATTATTAGATAATATCCAAATGGGCATTTTCATGGATGATTTTGTATAAATCTGATTCCCCAACAACTTTATTTTTGAGACCGGGTCTCACTCTGTTGCCCGGGCTAGAGTGCACCGTGGCGTTATCATAGTTCACTGTAACACCAAATTCCTGGGCTCGAGCCAATCCTCCTGCCTCAGCCTCCCAAGTAGCTGAGACTGCAGTCACGTGCCACCACGCCCAGCTAATTTTTCTATTTTTTGTAAATGACAGGGCCTAACTCCTGACCTCAAGAGATCCTCCCACCTCAGCCCCCCAAAGCATTGGGATTACAGGCATCAGCAGCTGCACCTGGCCCTCTTTTACCTTCTTGAATCTACTTTGTTTCAGGCCGATCTGAGTCAGTGTCTAGTATTGACTAAATTGTTCCTTCACAGGGCAAAAAAAAAGGTTCATTTCCAGAAGAAATAGGGTGATGTGGTGCCAGGCAAACAATAACAACAGATGTGGTAGATTTGGCAGAATGGCTCACACCTCTCCATTCCCAGCTCCTTGCAATGTGCCTTACTAGATGCTAAAAGCTAAAAAGCTAAAAACTGCTCATTCCAGACTGTCTTCAGCTCAGGTTTACATGGGGCAGCTTCTGCCAACAGACAGACTCATGCAAAATGTAGCTGCTTACATTACTTATTCTAGCAAGTGCATTCATGGAGGCACCTGTGAGATCCTTACAGACCATCCCCAGCCTCATGGGCAGCAAGAAATGGAGTTCCAGGGCCTAATTTTCTGGTGAAGGTCATGGCCAAGGCAGCTGCAGTGCTGGCTTCCTAATCTTTACAAAGGTTGCAGCTCCTTCCGTAAACCAGTTCTATGGAAGCCCAACCTACAGCCAGTCCCCTGAGTCTTTCCAATGATTTTGTAAATTTCTAAATCTCCGTATATTTAATACCTTTCTATTTAAATCAGGTAGAGTATTTTGTATTTATCTGCAACTGGACTCTACAGTTACTCATTACAATTTCTGAACAATGCTCTACAAATAAAAACTTTGTTCTGAATTCTTTTAAAAAATGATAGACTCATGGAATCCATCTTAGTAGAGGTATTCTATACCTTCTGTGAGCTCATCTCAGTTTACTGGTGGGGCCCAGCAGTTTTGAGATACATTTTTTTATTTTGACATCTTAAAGTTCACTAATTCTCTCTAAATCTGTACATAATTTACTGTTAAACTCATCTCTTAAGATGTTAATTTTGTTTACAATAGTTTTCAATTCCTATGTTTCTATTTTGTTCTTTTTAAAATATGTTGTGTCTTTTTTTTTCAAGTTCCTAACAAAATTTTTAATTTTCTAAGCATAATTGTTTTAAAATGTGTTTAAACTTTCCAACATTTGAGTAGGGCCTATCTCTATAGTCTGTTGTTCTGTCTGTACTCAATCATGTGTGATCTTCGGTATATCTAGTTATCTGTGAATTGTGTGTCTATGATGCATTTTAAAAAGTGTCTGTAGAAATAATTGGAGGACCCAAATTATCTTATCTTCTTCTGTAAAGAGGGTTTTTTCCATTTACTTTTGTCAGGCAACCAGAGGCGTTAGGAATCTAGAACCACTTCTATCTGATTTCAGGAACCACCTGGATAATTCAAAGATGGGCTTACAGACCCGAAGGGGGAAGTTTTGCTTCTAATTAAGGAGCAGGCTGGGCACGGTGGCTCATGCCTGTAATCCTAGTGCTTTAGGAGGCTGAGGCAGGAGGATCGCTTGAGGTCAGGAGTTCAAGACCAGCCTAAGCAAGAGTGAGACCCCATCTTTACAAAAAAACAGAAAAAGTAGCTGGGCATGGTGGTGCATGCCTGTAGTCCCAGCTATTCAGGAGGCTGAGCCCAGGAGTTTGAGGTTGCAGTGAGCTGTGATGACCCCACTGCACTCTAGCCTGGGGCAACAGAGCAAGACCCTGTCTCAAAAAAAAAAAAAAAAATGAGCAGCTCTTTTTTACATTCTCAACCTGATGTATGGGGCTTTTACTAGGTCTCTACACCCTTGGCAGGTCCTGAACTCTGACTTTTGCTCCCCTAATCCCATTAGGCTGCTGAAAGCAGTGCTCAGCCCTCAGCTGCCTCTTCCAGAATGAGCAAGCGCGCCCAGAGGGAAGGCAGACAAAATGTCGGATGTACCTCTCTGGAGTACTTCTGTCTCCTGCATCTTGGCTCCATAATTCCTCACAACCTGGTGAGCTCCCTAAGGCCTCAAAACAGATTTTTTAATATATAATATTTTGTCCAGCTTTCCAGCTGTCATCAGTGGGAGGGTTGTTCCGAATTACAAAATCTGCCATAATCCATAGACGTTTTACTTTTCTAGAATCCAGAGATCCCTTTTCAAACCCAGTCTAACTCAGATTATACAGAGACGCAATTGAAAATTAGTAACTTGTGGAGAATGTCTCAACAATTTTATCCAACGTAGTAGAAAAATCAAACTGGGTACACTCAAGGGACGAACTAGCCATTCTGAGGAACTTATTGACCAAGAACTTTTGCCTTCCCTCCAACAAAACAGTGACTAAAACTCTCTCGTCAACGAGTACTCGTTTCACAGCAAGACAGGCAGTTCTCACACGTGGGGCA
This sequence comes from Indri indri, assembly GCA_004363605.1. Classification (NCBI taxonomy): domain Eukaryota; kingdom Metazoa; phylum Chordata; class Mammalia; order Primates; family Indriidae; genus Indri; species Indri indri. The sequence continues at coordinate 27,891 of RJWJ010005110.1, read as the reverse complement.
GCTACTGGAATGACCTCATTACCGACACCTGCTCTGTTTTCTCCTCACTGCTAACAAGCTCAGAGATTCTGGAATGATTCTCTCGGGAAGCTGTGTGTGTGTGTGTGTGTGTGTGTGTGTGTGTGTGTGTGTGTGTGTGTGTGTGGTCATATTTCATTTTTAGTTGGCAGGGAAGGAAAGACATTTGGGAGGAAAATAATTCCTCTCAGTGAATAAAAATAAAAAATAAAAGTACAGAGGGGGCTTCACTCAAACATTTTTACAAGGAATTTATATTTTAAAAATATTAAGAAACTTTAATGTCTTTTGTCTATGTTGCTTTGGCGTTTTGCAAGAAATGCCCCTCCAGAGGAACTTACACCTACTTTTAATGGTCATCAAAAATCAGACCTGGTCTAAGCCTGGATCTCTTAAAAGTCACTTGAGAAATTATTTGCCTCTGTCATGACGCTGAGGGATGACAATCACAGAGCTTAAAGCTTACATTTGAGTGGTGAAAAATCATGAACTAGCACCAAGGGAAGCCCCAGATTTTCTGGTTTTGCTTTATGGGCAAAATTTTTCATTCCATTCTACGAGAAGTAGAGTCTCTCAAGGCTGTTCCTCTGGTAGACGGACTCATTATTGCTGAGAAATGAGAGAGTGGTTTCCACAAAATGCTAAAGACTGCAGTGTTGATTGTATTTATTAAGCAACCAAGGGATAAAATATCAGGTGTGATGTTTCAGAAATCACACAAAATCATCCAAGGAAAGCAATAATTTTTAACAGGTGCAGGACAGCGAGAGAGGACAGTCATAACAGTTGCACAAAAAAAAGAGTTATTATTTGTTGTTAATGAGAAGTCCTGTAAATTATTGACAAGGAGATGATATACAACACAAGGAGACATGGTCAAAGGACTAGCAAATTAAAAAGTCATATATCCTAGCACTCTGGGAGGCCGAGGCGGGTGGATTGTTTGAGCTCAGGAGTTCGAGACCAGCCTGAGCAAGAGCGAGACCTCGCCTCTACTAAAATTAGAAAGAAATTAATCGGCCAACTAAAAATATATAGAAAAAATTAGCCGGGCATGGTGGCACATGCCTGTAGTCCCAGCTACTCGGGAGGCTGAGGCAGGAGGATCGCTTGAGCCCAGAAGTTTGAGGTTGCTGTGAGCTAGGCTGACGCCACGGCACTCACTCTAGCCCGGGCAAAAGAGTGAGACTCTGTCTCAAAAAAAAAAAAAAAAAAGTCATATAAAGCGAATGTCAGAGAACATAAAAATCTAGGCCTTTGAACATTGGTTTTTCTAGATGGATGTCTGTAATAGAAAAAATATTTTTCTCCACAAAAATAGAATAAAGGTGAGTCTTATATCCTACTTTTTCACTTACTAATTGTAGAGTTTGGGTACATCTCAGTCTCTAAACCTCAGTTTGCTCATCTCTAAAAAGGGGTTCATAATTGTTGCCCTCCTCACAAGCTAGTTGCGTACAAAGAGCTTAGAGCAGTCTTTGGCATGGAAGAAAGTGATCAATACTGTTATTGTTGACATTATCATATTGTTATTAAGTTAGTTTTCTGTGAAATCCAAAGTACAAGTAACAAAATGAAGTGGTCCCCAGACAAACTTACATTAGTCAAGGAGTACGGTGTTCTAAGATAGTTTTGGGGACATTTTGGTGAACATCTTTAATCAAAGTCCACCACTACAGATACAGGGGTTTTAAGGAAAATGTCTCACTGACAATTTCCTTTTGACCTGCTGATCTTAAAGAAGGATTTTTAAGCAAATAACATAGTAAAAAGCAGATCGCATGGACCGAAGATGATCAACTTCAACAGAAACGAGAGGCTACATACCTGGAGATGGAATGCAAAAGTGATTCTGCTCAGACTTGTTTAAGAGGATAAACTACATTCAAGTTGGCAGAGAGCCCTTTGTACAGGCAACAGTCTGGGTTCTCCTCCCATTTCTCTGACGTTTCCATCTTTGCATCACTAGCGAAGTCCTCTACATCCACTAGCCTCTTAACTTTTACTGTTCCCGAGAGTCCCGGTGGCTCACTCTGCTGGATAAGGTGGACTGGTTGGGTCCCCTTCACTTGCACATGCAGGTCCTCACCTTGATTTGGCTTAAACTGAAAGGAGTATTATTGTGCATGTAACTGACGTAGCTAAAGAGTATGTGGGCTTCAGCACAGTGAATCCTGCTGCTCAGATAATGTCGATCAGGAATCTGGTTTTGTTATGTCTCAATTCTTCTTTCCAAGGTGGTGGTTGGTTGGTTTTCCTCACAGTAGTAAGTTACCCCCCAGAAGCTTGGCAACACCATGAGAAAAAGAGAGAGTTCCTTTTCCCAATACTTCCATCATATGTCTTGGAACTGACTCTTGCAGGACTGACTTGGGTCCCCTGCTTATTACCGAACCAATCGCTGTGCTAAGGCAACCGAGGATACATTTAGCCAGACCTCAATTACATACCCATCCCCAATGACGAGAAAGTGGGAGCCAGTCTGAAAGTGGGGGGCTGGGAGGTACAGTAACCCAAAAGAAAGATATGGGTTCTTTTAGCAAAAGGAATTCTGTGCAGACAAAATAACATTTATTGCATATACCAGGTCTTCCCTGTCCTGGCCTCACCCTTTTCTCCTCTCCTCCCCTTCATAAGGGTAATCCTCACTCACCCTGTAAAACAGCTCAATTATTCCTTCCCCCAAGAAGTTTTCCCTGACTGCTCACATCACCATAACCCCATGCTCGATTAGAAGCCCCCAATGATCCTGTTATTTTCTTTGCTTTTCTCTTTCATGGCACTTACACATTCATGTGCCAGTCTCCACTCCTGGGCTAAACTCCTTGAGCATGGGGACCAACCCAACTTCACATCCCCTGAGATTAGCACAGTAGCTCACATATGGCGGGCAGTCCATCTTGTTGAGTGAATTAATTAATTAAAGAAATTTCAACAGGAGATCAGATCCCAAACATTGCTCGTGCGTGCACACACGATATTCAAAATAGTTTCAACCTGTAATTTTATAGGCCAATCAGAAAGGACTCTGGCTGTAGAATTGGGGAAGAGGCTTGGAGTCACCCTTCAAGGGCCAAGTGTTTCCACTTAAGCTGCTGGATGAAGGGGACACCGAGGGGTGCAGCAGGTAGCAAAAGGAACATTCAGGGGCAGCAGGTATTTATCGAGTGCAATGGAAATATTTCACTATTTCATCAGCTGGTACAGCTGTCCTGGTGCATACTTGGTGATTACCAGTTGTATATCTATTTGTGTGTATTTATATGTACAATGTATTTAAAATATACTGTATACACATATATGTATGAAATACAAGATTCCCATCAGTTGGCCTTTTACACATACTCTTATCATAAAACTTCCAACAGTATCCAGAAAGATTTCTGGGAAATGTGTCTCGGATACCATAACTCCCTTTCCCCTTGTACTCTCCATCAGAGAAGCATCTGCTCTGACTTCAGCCCCCAAAGCGAGAGTCCCCAAAAGATCCCTTGGAGATGGCCCAAAGATGATGCTGTTCTCAGTGGCACTTGCTCCTCTTATAAGCGGTCTGGTCATACAGCCTTCCCCTAAAGTTGCATTCATCTCCCAAGGGGGTTCAACACTCTCCTCTAAAAAGATGGGACAAACATTGGGAGTCTTAAGCGATCTAAAGGCAACCAGGGTTGGGGAGCCTACAGGGAAGCTAATTTTGTATTCACAAAGAAGGCGGCAGTGGTCAGGTCCTGCCAGTGGGTGAATTTACAACATATAATTCTTTCCGAATGAGATATGCAAATTAAATCAATTAAATCCTGCCTGTGCTTGGCCATTCTAATGTGCACACTCACCACCACATTAATTAAAATGGCACTGAAGGAGCCTTAAATTCAGGGTAATAAGTTGTGTCTGAGATAATCAACAGGCAATGCATTCATATTAGGGCTGAGTAGGAAGAGCTGATTCTAAATCATTCCAGGATCCAGCACTGCATGCGAGAGAGGCTGGTCACGTGGTGCTGATAACCGCAAAGGAGCTCTGTTTTTCAATTCTATTGACAGGAGGCACAACACACTCAGAAGAGGAGCTGTTTTTTCTCTGGACACCAACCAGGCATGAGGGTGAGGGGAAGAGCAGTGACTGAGACCTTGACTTAGCAAGAGCTGAAGGGGATAAAATTATAGAGTATAAAAAGCAGGCCAATGGCTAGAAGTCAAACCAGAAAACGACTCTATTACACATCAGTAGTCACTCAAGACAGAAACTTGTGTATAACACTTTTGGTTCCTCAAAGACACCAAGCTCTTTCCTCTCTCAGAGTATTTGCAATGCTGTTCCTTCTTGAAATGTTCTTCCTTACTCCCCCCCAGCCTCACCCCAACCTCTTTGTATGGCTGGGTCCTTCTGATCTTCCTGGTCTCACCCTAAATATGACCCCCTCAATGACCCTTTTCTGACCACCCTACCCAAAGAACGTTCCTTTCTTCCTCCAAAGCCCAACACCTTGCAACACGACCTCCCCGGCCAAGAAAAGCTTAATACCTTCTTCTAGGGTTGCCTCATTATCCCCTTGTTTCAAGAGCCCAACAAACAGAAACTCCCATTTTCACCTTGGCCATCTCAAGCCTGCCGATGCTGCTACAGTAGCAATGAGAGATTAAATACTTGCAGATCTGCTCCTGCGGATACCCATTTCCTCTCTCAGCAGGCACACTCCAAAAGGGTTGGCGGGAACCCACTTGAGCTGATTTGCTTTCAATCCAGTCAACAAGGCGAGGCAATTGAGCCTCACATTTAGTACCACTTGCTTTACTAAGTACATTCTAACAGAGCTTTAATGACCTAACCCAGGGAGCACTCTATCTACGTGTAAGTAAATTGGTTGAGAACTTTGATTTCCCCACTGGAAATCTCGCTATTAATCCATGATTTATTAAGCCATTTGTCAAAGATTTCAACACCCCAAACATGCTGTCATTAATACTGAAACTGCCTTCCTATCTCTCGCCCTCCTGTTCCACTTCTCGGAATGACTTCCGGGGGCCGTTGCCACCGGAAACTGCAGAAGCTACTGGCATCCCCATCTCGCCACACATTCTGCACACACTCCCTTCAGCCTTGGACTCTGGATTATCCAAAGAGGCTGTGACAGAATTGCCACCGTAGTCTTAACCAACTTTTGTACTTTTAATTTGACTTCACCCGTCTTGGCCCTGTAAGTGATTTTAATATGCCCGGTGGCATCATCCCATTTTTCTCAACTAATTAACCCACTTACTGAGGTTCATCTTGTACAAACTTACCCATCTTTGCAAATATGCTTGAGAATATGATGCAAAAGAAGTATATATCTTTTGCCACTTTTTGATGTGGTTATTTGTTTTTTTCTTGCTGATGTGTCCAAATTCTTTGTAGATTCTGGATACCAGCTCTTTGTTTGATATATAGTTTGTGAATATTTTCTCCCATTCTGTAGGTTGTCTATTTACTCTATTGATTATTTCCTTTGCTGTGTAGAAACTTTTTAGTTTAATTAAGTCTTCAACATCACTAATTATCATGGAAATGCAAATTAGAACTACAATGACATACCACCTTACCCTTGTCAGAATCACCATTATTAAAAAGTGAAAAAAACAATAGATGTTTGCATGGATATAGTGAAAAGGGAAATTTATACACTGTTGGTGGGAATGTAAACTAGTACAACTGCTATGGAAAACTGTGTAGAGATTCCTCAAAGAACTAAAAGTAGACCTACCATTCGATCCAGCAATCCCACTACTGGGTATCTACCCAAAGGAAAAGAAGTCATTTTATCAAAAAGACACCCGCACCTGAATATTTATTGCAGCACAATTCACCAACCTAAGTGCCCATCAATTGATGAGTGGATAAAAAAAATCTAGTGTATACACACACACACACACACACACACACACACCATGGAGTACTACTCAGCCATAAAAAGTAATGAAATAATGTCTTTTGCAGCAGCTTGGGTGGAACGAAGAACATTATCCTATGTGAAGTTTCTCAGGAATGGAAAAACAAATACCGTATGTTCTCATTTAAAAGAGGGAGTTAAACAAGGGGTATATATGGTCACAACGTGGTATAATGAACATTGAAAGCTAAGAAAGGGGGAGGGTAGGAGGGAGGTGAGGGATTAAAATCTACCTTTTGGGTACAATGTACACTATTCTGGTGACAGGTACATTGAAAGCCCTGACTTCAGCATGATATAATTCATCCATGTAAAAAAAAAAAAAAAAACAAAAAAGAAACCTTGTACCCTCCTAAGTTTTTTTTAAATAATAAAAGAAGCATATATCATGGATACCACCCCTCTGCCAATCATAGTCCAATAAATTTTTCATTTTGTTGAGTTGTTTTTTAATATATTTTTAAAAGAGAATGTTACCTGTTTTTTTTAACCAGGTTACCTTTCTCTTGGACTCGTGGTGAAAACTCTGAGTTGGTAGTAAAAAAAGTTGAAATTAATGCTAATTTCATTTTTAGCAAAGGTTCAAAGGCCTTTCATTGCCAGAATTGGAAAACGACTCATGCTGCCCTAAGTAAGAGATTTGTTTTTAAAGAATCAGGAGTATCTCATGGAATCTCAAGGCTCTTCAGAAACTGAAAACCGGCGACTAACTCGAACCAAGTAAACTATTTTCTCTGTCTCGCTCTCCTCCTCTTGGCTGCCACATTGTCTCCTGGTCTCTCACTTTGGCTTCTCTCCCTACGTCTGCACATTTTTCTCAGCCCCAGCTTTCTCTGCCTCTTCATAACAATAATCAAAACACTGCTGCCTGGATGCTTTGCCCTGCTTCCCAGTTTTCATGTGTGCAACTAGCTAACTATCATCCCTGTATCCCAGTTCCATATTCCCAGGTGAGAACATCCGATTGTCTGAGACCAACCAATGGAGTGGCTCACCTTACTCAGGTGTGTCCCCTCATCCAATCCGCTGGAGTCATGGAGCAGACTAGGTAGGCAGGTAATGTAATCATGACTACAGGGCTGTGCTTCTTTGTGCCTGGAGAGGGCCAATTTCTCAGAAAACGGGCAGCCCGGAAGTAGCTACTAGAATAATCTTGGATGTTATTGCATCTCCATTTATGCATTATGACCGTCCATCCAAAAAAGAAATGTGAATTCTAACAGTGCCTCAATCATGGGAGTGCACCATTCAAATCTCCCTTCAAGAGAGGTGCTGGCATCTCAAAGAGATATTTGTATACCCATGTTCATTGTAGAGTGAACATGGCACAAATAGCCCAGAGATGGAAGCAACCTAAATGTGCAGCAGCAGATAAATGGATAAAGAAAATTTGGTATATACATACAATGGAATATTATTTGGCCTTAAAAAAGAAGGAAATCCTATAATCTGCTACAACATATGGATGGACTTCAGGACATCATGCTAAGTGAAATAAGCCAATCACAGAAGACAAACACTGCATGATTCCGCTTATATGAGATATGTAATGGTGGTTTCCAGGGACTGGGGGCAGGGGAAAAGGAGCGGTGATGTTCAATGGATGTAGAGTTTCAGCTTTGCAAGATGAAAAAGTTCTGGAGATCTATTAAGACAACAATGTGCATATCGTTAACACTATTGTACTATAAACTTAAAAATGGTTAAGATGGTAAATTTCATGTTATGAGTTTTTGACCACAATAAAAAAGAGAAAGAGGGAGACAGACGCTGACTCAGGGAGGGCTGTTAGTTGTTGGTCTCCAGCCGTGGGAGCCTTCAAAATCTGCATTCATTTTTGGCAAAGACCACCCAGTTCTCAGGCATATTCTGGCCAACGATAGAGCACAACGGTGGCACAGTGCTCACCAACATTAGATGGCTTCACAGGCAGTCTTCATACCAGTGCTCTTTGGGCTGTTCTACAGTCTGTGGCTCTTCCTCCTTTCTTTGCCCTTGTCTTGCAGATGAAAGACCTCAAGGTCTGATGCCTTTTCCTGCCTGGTCCCACTCTCTTCCTCTTTACTTTTCATAGGCATTACCCCCCCAAAAATCTCTTGCACTTCTACCTCTACCTTGGCGTCTGCTTCTCAAAGACCCTAAGTGTCATAAATCACTAAAACTGCACCCGTGCAGGTTCTCCCATACACCCACAACAGAAAATGGCATTTGTGTGCATGCAGAGTTGCAATTAAGTACACTACATCGTGGGTCCCAAACCTGTAGTGAGTTGTATAATTATTCATTATATATTATAGTGTAATAGTAATAGAAATAAAGTGCCCAATAAATGTAATGTGCTTGAATCATCCCAAAATCATGCCCCACCCTACCTCCCCTGAGTCTGTGGGAAAATTGTCTTACATGAAAAACAGTCCCTGGTGCCAAAATATTCGGGACCACTGCCATGAAGAAGCCCCTCTGAAAGCTAACCTGACCGCCCCAGACAGCTGTAGCTCGCCTCTGTCCCCATGGCATCTTTCCTGCCTCCATCACAACATTTAGCACACTGTGTCCCAGTTGTTCACAAGTCCGTGATCTCACGGTGACCATGCTCTTGGAAGGCCAAAGGCAAACTCTTATTTATTTCTATATCCGCAGCACCTGTTGGGGTAGCTAGCAGATGAGAATGCTCAATAAATGGGGAAGGAAAAAAGAAAGGCCAGGAAGAAAGGCGTGAAGGAGGATGGGTTGGAAGATCTCAGCACAGAGCTGATGATCAGAAATGCTCAGCCACAGGCAGCGTGTACATAGCAGTCTGCCCTTTCCTGTAATCCGCCCAACAGTTAACACATACTGAGCACTTACTGTGTGCCAGGAGGAGAGATAATGTGGAACTTAGATATGTGGTCTCCGTCCTGGGCATTTGGTTCTGTTGTACACAGTGGGTATCCACGCTTTCCCCTGCACTATTTGGTCAACAAAGCATCCCGTGCACACTGCAGATTTTGACAAATGTGAGGAGGGGTGAGATCATTGCTCAGGAAGATGGACACCGATGTCACTGGCTATCCTCCCTGGATGGTACAGGGAAACATTCCACTTAGTGACTCATTAGTCATCTTCAGGTATAACCTGAGCCTGCTCTTCACTAATTATGATGACCTTTCTGGGGGCAAAGATTTACACCGTGAATGTATTTCCTGTTTCAAAAATCGTATGTTTGTAAATTAAATGGTGCTGGGCTGCCTGGCAGCATTCCTTCCATTTGGAAGACTATCACATTTAAGTCATTTAAGACTTTAAAAATAATTGCCCCAACTATTTCAAAACCTTGGGGCTTTCTTCAGAACAAATACTACTAAATACAACCCAGTTTTAAGCCAATCTTTAAAATTTGTTTTGCTGACTCATCCTTGCTCTGGCTGGATTTCTGAGTTCCAGAGTGGAGTGACCAGCAAAAGATGGAGATTGCTTCAGTTCAGTGTCCCTTAGCAACCGTAATTTCACTTTCCTGTTGCCATAACAACTATAACATGAACATCAAGGTCATCAAGCCCACAGAGCCTCTTTCAGGAAGCTGAGTCTCCCACACTTTTCAGGCGTCTCTTCTGTTTGCTCTCACCAGAGACGTTTTATAGAAAATGACATTTGCCTCTCCCTTCCTCTTCTCACGTTACTTTAGAAAGCAATCTATTTAAATACACAAGCTACTCCATAATATGCAGATGCAAAGACCTCACCTGGTAGATTAATATAACCACTGCTGTCAGGCATTTAAACTGTGCTACGTTTTCAAATGGATCCATTAAAAAAAATGGAGAGACCGCATGGCAGGGGGAAGGACTGTGACATTATGCAAGTCTTGGGTTCCAGTATAACCTCTGTCACGATTCTTAGTACTTACTTAGGTTGTTTAGCTTGCAGTTTCTGGAAAAAGAGGGGGAGGCTGAATTTGATGATCTCTGGGGTCGCACTCAGTTCTCACATTCTGGGAATCCACCTTTCACATGTCAAATTTTACAAGGGCTGGCTTTTAAGCAGTAAACCAAAGGTAGTCCCAGCATAGCCTTGTCCTTGTCACATAAAACAGTCAGCTTAGTGGAACAAAGGCAAAAGGCCCTTCTGGATGTGGGCTCTTGTGCTCATTCTTATGTGCACTGGTACAGTTGGCACTCCAGAAATGGCGAATCACCACAAGCAATTATGCAGCAAGGAAACTTTCCCTTCTTTGTGTTCCCTTAAGAATTACAGACAGTCAACATTAAAAATGGTTCTTCGCCTCAGCTGTCACCCAAAATTCAGGGGAATTAGCCAGATATTAACATTTGGAGATAGTATAATTTTATAGCTCTATTAAGGCAGGCAAATAAATCTCCCAGCAAAACTGGGTCTACTTTTTGACTGGAAAAGAAGGGTCTAGTTAGGCTCTTACAAGAGTTAAGTAATCATTAGCACATCCCAGATAAACCCCACTTGCCAAGCCTTCCCAGCCATCATTGTTAACCACAACGATCTTTGGAAATTCTGGATGGTTGATCACACAATGGAGCTTTCAATGTGTAAAAATTTGACTTTAGGACATATGCATTGTGCTCATTAATTGAACTGAAGACCTTGTTTCTTTTTTTCAATTGCTTTTTGTTGATTGTTAAGTAAGCCACAAAATTTTTAAAATATATATTTCAGGCCAGGCACAGGGTCTCACACCTGTAATCCTAGCTCTCTGGAAGGTCGAGGCTGGAGAATCACTTGAGGCCAGGGGTTTGAGACCAGCCTGAAAAACCTAGCAAGACCCCATCTCTACAAAAAATAGAAAAATTAGCCAGAGGTGGTAGCTTGAGCCCAGGAGTTTGAGGTTGTAGTGAGTTATGATGACACCACTGCACTCTAGCCCAGGTGACAGAATGAGATCTTATCTGGAAAAATGTATATATATATATATAATATATATTTCATTAGTTGAGAATAGTTCTTATGGTATTGTGCTTAAGAGGTTGGCTTTTACTTTTTGATTTGCCAAAGTGTTTATGACATTGTTATATGGGTTTTCCTTTCTTTTTTTTCCAAAAAGCAGTGCCAGCTGGGGTTTATGTTTGGAATTATCATCTGCCCCCTGGCTGGTTCTGCTGATCCTTACTCACTTCAAAGCTGCAATGCTCGTTGATCATGGCTTTCTCCCCTTGCCAATATGTACACCTTCAGAAGCTGCCCGAGGGAAATACAGCACCAAGAAGGCCACCTACATAGTCGAAAATTTTTTCTTTGGGGAAAAGAAGAGCATTGCCAGAAAGCCTGCTTCCTGGTTGCCTTTATTCGTTTCATCAGTGTTTTCCCAGGAGCGAAAGCTGACTCTTGGCAAAGGAGGCAGGACACCCGGAAACTAGACAGTGACCTCCTCCTGTAGCCACAGAGATCTGGGCAGTGTCTTCCATAGAATTGGAAGAAGATGACAGACAGACAGCAAACTATAAATTTTTTTTTATAAAAATGCAAACTAAAAGCTGGTATCTGGCACATAGTGGGCATTTAATAAATTTCTCCAGAATGAATTTATGAGGGTTGTAATGGTATTCTACCTCTACTAGATGTGTTGAAGACATCTCCAGTGTTCCTTAAAGAAATAAGCTTCTATAAAGGCTTGCATTGGTTAAGCCCCACTCCCCACTGCAACCTCGCTCATAAAGAATTAAATCAAATCCATCCATTCATTGATGATCCATGTAATTGTATTGCACATTTATAGTTGATGTGGCATTCATACTTCTCTGGTGCTCTGCCACACTCTCTGTCATTCACAACAGCCCTGTGAGCAGAAAATTTTCCTACTCCCATTTTATAAGTGAAGAAACTGAGACAGATGTGAAATAACTTACTGAAAATCATCCCTCCAGAATTGGGGTTTAAATTCAGTTCTCCTGATTCCCAGTCCAGCGGCTTTATCTGCAGGTGGACATTTTTCTCCATAGGGGGATGAATTTGGAATTAGAATTCTTTACCTACAAAATACAGTTAAGCAATTTTTTTAAAAAACTAGATTCATCAGTTAGGATTCCCAGCTGCAAGCAAGAGAAAGCAACTATAACCACTTCTAGGGAGAAGGTCTTATTGCAAGGCTATAAAGGGCTTGGTATCAGTGGATGGCTAAAGGGAGGGGTTTAGGAATGGCAGGATTCCAGGGGCCAGTTTGCTGGAGGCAAGCAGCACGATAATTACCTGTCTTCAGAAATAGTTGTGTCAGAATATTCCAGGTAACAACACTGCTGTCACTGCCAGTACCCAACTGCCATGGAAATTCCTCCTTTTTTTTTTTTTTTTTTTTACGCTTATATTACCAGTTCAAGATTTAAAGCCCCAGAAGAGAGTGTCTGACTGGCTGAGCTCAAGTCACAGGGGGTAAGTAGAAGAGGAATCTGCTCTCCCCCTCCCACCCTCACCCCCCGAGTCTATAGTAGGGTGTGGGTACACGAAGCCCATGCCCCGTGGAAGAGGAGTAACTCTCCAGGGGAAAAAAAAAACCTGTTAGAATTAAGCACTGGAAAGGTGATTGATTACTGAGCCATCAAAGTCAAATGCCTGCTAGTCCAGGTTGTAGATAAATCTATTCCCCAAGAGAATTTTACTAGGAAGTCAAAGCCTAAAAGTAGGGAGCTGGACCACCTGCCATCATGGGGAGCCTTCCTGGGGTCTCTCAGGTAACATAGTAAAAACAGAAGCTTGTAGGACACACAGAACCCAAGAATATCTGGCTGACCTTGTGAGATGTGCTGGCCTCAGGGAAGACGACATCGCCAGTGTTCCTTAAAGAAATAAGCTTCTACGAAGGCTTGTATTGGTTACGCCCCACTCCACACTGCAACATCTGTCATAATGTCCTCTCGGTTCAGTGCACTTCTCTTCACCATGAGAAGCCACAGATCATAACTGCAATAGTGTACTTAGTAGGAAAAAAGAGAAGACTAAGCCAGTACAGGGCATTTTTGCATCTGACTTGGAGTTTGCCACTTGGGCCTCCCCTGGTGATCTAGTGTGGCCTGGATCACACCAGCCTATCAGCTCTTCTTCTTGCTAAGGGCAGGTCTACTTCTGGGCTTCAGGGATCCATCACACCTGGAGGTATTGTGGCAACACAGTGGATAAGTGTTAGTTAGCCCATCCACCATCCTTGCTTCTTCCTTCCGGAAACAGCATCTGAGTCTGTGGCAAGGGAAAACCCACCTCTACTCTCAGACCACATCGTTCTGGAAGGTCTGACCACACCCTCCCTTGATCCTGTCATGGGCATGACCAAAACCCAACAACTCGCACAATCTTGGCAATAATGATTGGTTCAGGAAACCGGCATGTTGTCCAAGTTGGACCAGTGACATTCAAGCCTGGGACTTGTAATGGAAGAACTGAGGAAAAGTAGCTTTTTTATATTCAGATGACTAAAGTGTAAGAATGCCATCCTGCAGCTAGAGGCAGTCTTCTCCCCACAAGGCAACAGAATGCCTAAAAATGACAATAACAGAGAGAGGTGGAGCTGAGAGATGGAGAGAAGTAGACTGTGACCCTCTCTGCTTGAGCATCCAGGTGCAATGATTCCTGCATCCATTCTTGAATCTACACCTGAATTTTCAATTCTGTGAGTTGACAATTCCCTTCTCATGACTGAGCCAACTGAAGTTGTATTTCTGTCCATGCTTGTTCTCCACAAATGGAAGAATAACACGTCCACTCATTCATTCATTCATTTATTCAGCAAGTATTAATCGAGCATTTATCATGATGCACCAGCCCCTCCAATGGGTAGTGGGGATGCTACAATGTGCAAAACAGACATGAGTCTGGAGCCAGATGGAGACATTAAACAAGTAAACACACACACAGACATGCTTGGAATTGTTGTGATGAGTGCTAAGAAGGAAAATACAGAGCTCTACAAGATTATAAAGAAGTCCTGTTTGAACACTCCCTGGACACAAAAGGAGATTATGAAATGTCTGGAGGTAAAAGAGAATGTTGATATTAGAGAGCAACAAAGAGTCATCTCCAAAAGAGACCAAGCGAAGTGAGAGGCTGGTCAAACCAGCCAGGTAAGGCAGGTGCAGCCCAGTTTCATTGGAGTAGCCTCCTTTTTAAGGATCCCCAACATAGACCATAGATATGCTGAGAATAAGAAAATTTAAGTCTTCCAGAGCAAGGAGCACAGTCTATTCTCTGAATAACGAAACTTCAGAGAGAAAATCCTTAGTGAACCCAAACCTGGTCAGTTTGTTTCCAATGAAAAACTCCCTGAGCATCTGCCTGTCCCCTCTTGTGTCCCCAGCACTGCAGGGCCCAGAGGGAGGCCAAAGGAGAACCACAGAACATCGTCATTGTCCTGAAGATGCTCACAGTGTTTGTACAGAGGAACAAGAGGAGGGATGCATTTATCCCAGGGTACAGCATGTGAAGTGGACAAATCTGTTCAAGGACAGTGAGTCTCAGCAGAGAGAACGGAGATGCACGTATTTGAAAAAGCAATCCCTACCCCCCACACACACACACACACCAAATGACAAATATTTGGCTGGTGCAGAAACATGGAAGACAGTGAAAAGTACCAAGGAAACTTGGTTTTAAAAAGGTCTAGAAATTTCTCACCTAGAGGAAAGGCCCAGTGTAGTGATAGAAAGTAGCGCTCTTCAGTACAAGGGCTTTGGGGTTAGAAAGACCAGTGTCCAAATGCCAGCACTACCACTCACAAGCCATAAGGGATGGTACTCTGGGCATATTCCTTCACCTTTCTGAGTGTTAGACATCTCTTTTAAACAACAGAGATAAGCCAGGCATGGTGGTTCACGCCTATACTCCTAGCGCTTTGGGAAGCCAAAGTGGGAGGATCGCTTGAGCCCAGGAGTTCAAGACCAGCCTGGGCAACATAGCGAGACCCCGTCTCTACAAAAAATAGAAAAATTAGCCAGGCATGGTGGCTTGCACCTGTAGTCCTAGCTACTCAGGTGGCTGAGACAGGAGGATTGCTTGAGCCCAGGAGTTCAAGACTCCAGTGATCACACCACTGCTCTCCAGTCTGGGCAACAGAGTGAAACCTTGTATCCTAAAAAAAAAAAAAAAAGAAAGAAAGAAAGAAAAGAAAAGAAATAATAACACTGCCTGATTTAGCGAGTAGCTGTGATGACAAGATGAGATAATAATTGGAAAGAACTTTGTGTTTTCTGTACACAATGAAAACTCTTAGCTATTGCCATTACTATCATTGTTCTGGGTTTTGATGGATGGGGAAGGTGTGGATAGATTTGGCTCTTAAGGACTAACATTACCTTAAAAGTCAAATAATAGGTAGCTTCTACAGGGTGTTGATTGTGTGCCAGGCCTTACACTGAGCTCCTCCCAACATTCATCCCCACTCACAGCACAGTGGGGAGGTTCTATTATTACCCCCATGGAACAGATGACAGCACTGAAGTATAAAGAAGTTAGGTTACTAGCTTAGGCTCATACACCTGAGAAGTAGCAAAGCAGGGATTGATCCCATCTATTCTAACTCAAAGTCCCCACACTTTATCTCGAGATAGATTCCTGGGTCTGTCCAACCCCGGGAATCACCTTGAAAGCTTTTTCAAAGACTTTATCTCAAGGTCCACACTCAGAGTCTCCCACACATTAAATCTTGCAGGGAGCCCAGGAATCAGTATAGTTAAAGCTCTCCAGGGCATTCTAGAGATCAAAGTAATTCAGAAACCCCAGCCTCAGAGGACCATGTCCCTGGAAGGGACGTGGGCTTCAGAGGAGACAGAGCCAGTTCTCCCCCGAGAAAAGAATTGTTTTCTCACAATATTAACTCATTTGTGGCCAGGTATGACTCAGTAGGCAGAGACTCATTCCAGGTGCCAATTCTCTGTAGCAAAGTTAAGAGTTTTCTTTGCGCAGACATAGGGTCACTCAAATACTGATTTCGGTTTCATTATAAGTCACCAGTTGTAGCTTGTGCCCACAGTCCTTTAAAATATCTTGAGCTTCCTCAACTCATGAAGGCTGTCACTCAGCTCTTCCTCAATTCATCCCACTCCCTCCAAAAATGTCAAGCTGTCCATTAATAAACATCCCTAGTCCCCCGGATCATGGTCAGGCCAAGGACATAAACAATATTCTCCATGTAATTTAAAGCCAAAAGATCCCACCATGATTCTCTGCATGGGCTCAGAGCAGAAGAGTTAACTGCTTAACTGGTCTTGTTGTCTGCTCAGCACAGACTCACTACAACAAGTAAAAGCTCTATTGATTTTCTGGGAACACTTAAAATGAACTTTGCTCTCAGCAGGCAGCCTAACCAAGACTAGAAGTTGTTCCATATAGTCTGTAAAAACCACCAGAGCTGAGGGCTGCATACATGTAGCTGTCAGCTCAGCACAAACGAAGCTATCGCTTTCACCGTATGATCCCAGCATGTCATTAAAGATGTGTGGTACCTATACCCGTAGATGAACAACTCAGCCAAGTGTGTCCAACAGCGTCCAAAGTCAACGGGCACCAAGTGGATCCATGCCATGAATGTATATGCAGGGGAGCCATTCGACTGCTAAACTCATCCCCCTCTTCTCAGATAATATCCCAGCAGTCATTGCTGCCACCTGCAGCAGCAATAAACCTTGTTTAGACAAGTGTTTGAAGCACATTGTTCACCCAACAATGGAACGAGAGACACTGAGCAAAAGCTCCCCGCTTTGACTGATGTGTGATACAGCCTAAGGTGACATATTATAAAATACTGAGTTGAAACAATGCACATAGCTGGAGCTCTTATGCAAATATCAACACTAGCATGTTCATGGCAATTTCTTCATTATCTGCTGGTGGTTTTTCTGTACTATTGTTTTTGTTCTATCCTTCTTGATAGAGTACTTTTTGTAACTTCTCCCACCCACTTTCATGCATCTTTAATATAGATTTTTAATTCTATTCAAGAAGTCTAGGGGTGATGCCCTTTGAAATCCCAAACACCTTATTTTCTGCACAATGGAAGGTTTGCAGGTAAGCAATGCTGTTTGGTGGCAACCGCAATCTGTGAGATGGATTTCTTTGAGGAGTTTACCAACAAGCAGGAAACTGTCGTTCAGCTCCACTCCCCACCCCCTACTCTAGGAGGTGTGTTTGAAACAAATTCTCAGCTGTTAAATATCCTATCTCTAAATTTGAAATAAACAAGCACACCATGAAATTAAATATAAGCAAGTGAACTTGAAGCATGCCTACTCTAAGATTTTTCTACCCCTATTTCTGGTTTCTCCTCATAAATGTGTTAAATATAACTATGTGTCCTAAACTTACACTTCTGTGCTATTGGGGAAATTTATTCCCTTTTAGTAAGAGTTATTTACATATTTTTACAATTTATTCCTTGTCTCTCTTTTTCTTGGTTAATGGCACATTCAGGATTCACTTTGCAGGGCCTGTTTAATTCTCTGTACCGCAGTGATTAAGCACATTCAAGTGACAAACATGTACTGAGCAGATCCTTTGTGAAGAAGACACAGCCACTACTCATAAAAACCTAAAATCAAAGTAAGGCACGCATCTCAATCTTCCCTCATTCTTCCAAAGGAGCAGTATGTCCTTCACAGCCGTCACCAGATTATCATTAGAGCATCGCCATTTTCCAAAATATTGTGGCCCCCTCTGGGTTATTTGTTCATCTGTTTGTGCTACTTAAAGTCAACAACAATCTGTGGGTTGTAGGCAAAGTTGGTCATGAGAATTAAAACCAGAATAATAGAAAAAGAGAAAGGAAGAGAAACAAGTGGACTATGGGTGGTGGTTTAACACGCTTCCTCCCTCTTCTTTCTCAGCAGGCTTCCATTTTTATTTAGAGACCCGCATGGCTCTGGGCAGCTGATTGCACCCCAAACTCCAGCAGTGGAGCACATGACCTCAGCTGCACCCAGACACAATTCCATCCACTTAGTCACAGTTCAGGAATAGGGAAGTATATAATAAGAAAGGATGTAGGTTTGGCTATAAATGGGACAGAGGGCCAAAATGAACAGTGGCTTAAACAAGATCAAGGTTTATTTCTCTGTCATATAAAACTCAAATTGGCTCTCTGGAGTCATCGGGGGCCCAAGCTTCTTCTATCTTGTTGCTCTTCCATTCCTGGAGTGCTACTCTTTTCTGTGTGGTCCCAAGATTGCTTATGACTAGGAAAGCCCCCATGTTTTCTTCACTTTAGGGGCAAAACACCAAAATCACACTCCGTACTTTCACTTATATTTTGTTGGCTAGAACTTAGTCACATGGCTACGGTAGCAGCCAGGGAAGGTGGAAAATATGGTCTTTCTTCAGGCATAGACACACCTGGCTAAAATTCTATTACTAGAAAAGAAGGGGAGAATAGCTTCTTCTAGGCATGTGATCTAGGCTACTCCAGAGCCTCCTGTTTTGACTTGGTATCCAGAAAAACAGGTGCATCTTTTCCCTCTGGATGCATGGCTTGCTGAAATGGGAACTTGAGTGACACTAGCCATTTTTGCAACCATAAGGAAACCAGTTTTAGGATGAAGCTGACACACAGAAGAGGACAGAGCCAAGGAAATCCCAGAGAAAAGTTTATGGATATGGGGTGACATCATGAACCTCTACATCAAACCACATCTGAAACTCTCCCTATCTCAGGACTTTTCACTACGTCAGCCAGAAAATTCTTATTTTCTGAAGTAGCTTGAATTAGGATTTTCCTATGTGCAATCAAAACATGCTAAGATACAGAGTGAGAACGGGACAGAGAGACATGAAGAGGGAGAATGAGAGAGAAGACAGAAAGACACCAGTTAGCCAGTAACCCAAAATCTTCACAAAAGCCACTTTCAGAGACATGAAGGGTGCAAACTATTTAAAACAGACAAGCTAAATATTAACAAAAGCAGGGACTCATCCAAATATTACCAAAACCTCTTAAAACAGAGAATATATGATGAAGAATAATTGTATTGAGCAGCTAAGAAGTATGTAATGTATTAAATAATTCTTTCCAAAAGTGCTAATATGAATTGAACTCGACTGCAACATGATCCCTTTTCCACCTGCTTCCACAGAAAAGAGTTTGATGGGCAAGATAATGCCTGGAATATAAAAGCCTCATTCGATTAGCAATTCTTCTAGATCAAAGCTTTGGGTAGATGCCCTGGCCTTGATTCTTTAGCCAATTCTATTGTGGTGGTCAATGTGAGGCCTTGAAAACTAACTTTGTAATCTTCCAAATATTTAGTCTAAGTCTCCTTCAACTCTTAGCCTTGAGGACGAGACCAGGCAATTACAACCCTTTTGGATTTTATTTTTTCTTAAGATCATCATCAGGAAGCTATTAAGCAAATTTTATGGTATAAATGCAGATGAAATCGGCACAATTTTTAGAAAACTACGGAAGGAGTTTGTTTTTACTATAACATAACTCAAAGCTGAGTAAGACAACATGTTTGAATACATGAAAATTTAAGAGATGAGAAAAAATAAGATGGAAGAGGTTGGTTGTGTTCTTCAGAGTCACAAATG
Organism: Indri indri; assembly: GCA_004363605.1. NCBI lineage: Eukaryota > Metazoa > Chordata > Mammalia > Primates > Indriidae > Indri > Indri indri. The sequence continues at coordinate 8,438 of RJWJ010005110.1, read as the reverse complement.
AATTAGAGGCAGAGTTGGAATTAGAATTCAGATCTATTTGTTTGAATAGATATCCCACCCCAATTTTTTTCCATTTTATTGATGTCTAGAGTAAGAAGAGATACATAGGAGAGGTAAGTACTGACAGACTGGTATTCTCCTACTGCAAAGAGTCATTCAGATTCAAAAATGCTCGGTAGACATTTTCATGTATTATTTTGCAGGTAAGACAGGCAGGAGATAGAGCAAGATTGTTAACAGTGCAGGTTATGAAGCAAACATTCAATTCATTCATTCCACAAATATTGCCTCTACTATGTGCCATGAACTGCTCTGGGTACTAAGGATATGGCATTAAATTAAACAACCCACCCCCAAAATGCTGTTCTCAGAGACCTTAGGTAGTGCTAAGGGCAAAGGAGAAGAAAAAGTTGGAAGGTAGTTTTGTGATAGCAGGGGAGAGTCTTTTTTAAGTAGGACAGTCATTCTTGCTGGGTGGGGCCACTTCAGCCCCTCCCTGATGGCTATTCCCAGCAGCCTGGGAGGGACCTTCCATCCCTCCCTAGACAGCTACATTATCAGCTTTTGTGGATCCTGAGGGCAGCCTCACCACCCCCCTAGCCCCACTCAGCCTCACTCCCTCACCCACCTCTGCTGTAGTAGAGAATAAGGACTCACCTGGAAGTTTCAGGGCCCCACCTACCACCTGAGGCATTTGAGTGCTCCTCCTGAGGAGCACCTGGTCACAGGTCCCAAAAACAACACTGCAGCTTGTTCCATCTGGCAAGCACCACCTACTCACAGGGAGATCGATTTGCATAGCCCTTTACAGCATTTACTGACTCAGTCATACAGGATGTGATTGATTCTTACCCACAAGCACCACCTACCTGTCTCAGATTAAAGTAGGCATGCCAATACAATTCATATTTTTAAGAAGACCACAGGGCTGGGGAAAGAGAAAAGATTTCAAAGACTTTCATCCTCCCTCATCAAAGAGAGATAAGGAATCTGCCCACACATATAGCTCACCACTGCTACAGCCTACAAACAACAAGCAACTGAGAAAACTACCACACTAAGGATATCTATAACAAAGGCATTCATCCAGAACCTAGATCACTATCAAAGTGCCCACAAACAAACCCAAAGGCTCTTACCCAGCATATGCTGCAGACACACCCTTATGAGGAGTGGGGGAGAGAGGTGGGAAGCCCCATCTAAACCAAAGAAATCCCAAAATAAGAAGCAACAGCTGCTCCAGATGAGAAGGAATCAGCAAAAGAACTCTGGAAGTATGAAAAATCAGAGAGAAAGGATGCCCTCAAAGGGAACACCAGCTCTCTAGCAACAGATACCAACCAAAATGAAAACATCAAAATGATGAATAAAGAATTCCAAATAAGGATTGTAAGGAAGCTCAATGAAATCCAAGAGAAAATTGAAAACCAACTAAACCAACTCAAAGAAACCAGAAAAACAATTCAGGAAATGAATGAAAAACTCACTATAGAAATAGACACATTAATAAAAACCCAAATAGAACCTCTAGAAATGAAAAATTCATTTAAGGAAATATAAAACCAAGTGGAAAGTTTTAAGAATAGATTAGACCAGGGAGAAGAAAGAATCTCAGAGCTTGAAGACAACTCTTTTGAATTAACTCATTCAGTCAAAACTAAAAACAAAGAATTAAGAGGAATGAATAAAGACTACAAGAAATATGGGATTATGTAAAATGGCCAAATATAAGAATTATAGGCATCCCTGGGAGTGAAGAATAAAACACACAAGGTTTGGAAAATCTATTTGAGGGAATAATTGAGGGAAACTTCCATGATCTTGCTAGAGATTTAGACATCCAGGTAGAAGAAACTCAATGAACACCTGGGAGATTCATTGCAAAGAGGCAATCACCAAGACACATAGTCATCAGACTGGCCAAAGTCAACACAAAAGAAGAACTCCTGTGAGCCATGGGGCAAAAACATCAAGTAACTTGCAAAGGAAAACCCATCAGGCTAACTGTAGAGTTCTCAACAGAGAACTTAAAAACCAAAGAGACTGTGTCCCCATCTTCAGGTTTCTCAAACAGAACAATTGCTGGCCTAGAATTTTGTATCCTGAAAAACTACATTTTGTATATGAAGGAGGAAATAAAGACTTTTCCAGACAAGCAAACACTGAGGGAATTTGTCAAGACCAGACCTGCTCTGCAGGAAATACACAGAACTGCATTATACGTGGATCAGCAAAATAGACACCCACCAGTGTAAAACCACCCAAAACCTAAACCTCAGAGCTCATATAAAACAATGGCACAAGAGGTAAAACAAACCAATAAGGCACTATCCAACAGGATGAACAGAACAGCATCCCACGTATCAATTCTATCAGTCAACATGAATGGTCTGAATGCCCCACTGAAGAGAAATAAGCTGGCTGAATGGAAGAAAGAAATACAACCCAAGTATCTGCAGTCACCAGAAACACATCTAACACACAAAGACTCTTACAGACTCAAGGTAAAGGGAAGGAAAGAAATATTCCATGCAAATGGAAACCAAAAGAAAGCAGGTATAGCCATTCTCATATTAGATAAAATTGAGTTTAAATCAACAATAGCAAAAAAAGGACAAATACGGTCATTATATAATGGTAAAGGGAGCAATTCAACAAGAAGATATAACAATCCTAAATATTTATGCACCTAACACAGGAGCACCCAGATTCATAAAGCAAATCCTACTTGATCCAAACAAAATGATAAACAGCAGCACTGTAATAGCTGGGGACTTCAACACCCTTCTGACAGAACAGGACAGATCCTCCAAACAGAAAATAAACAAAGAAACAATGGACTTAAACAGAACTCTAGAACGAATGGGCCTAACAGACATTTACAGAACATTCTACCCAAAAAACACTCAGTATACATTCTTTTCATTGGCACATGGAACATTCTCCAAGTTTGACCATATCTTAGGCCATAAAACATGGCTCAAGAAGTTCAAAAATATAGAAATCATACTATGTATCTTCTCCGACCACAGTGGAATAAAACTAGAAATCAACTCCAAGAGAAATAATCAATTCTACACAAAGTAATGGAAATTAAACAACCTGCTGCAGAACAATTATTGGGTCAATAATGAAATTAAGATGGAAATCAAATGATTTCTCAAACTAAATGACAAAGGGGACACACGCTATCAAAATCTATGGGATTCAGCAAAAGTAATCCTCAGGGGGAAATTCATACCCTTAAATGCCTACATCAAAAAGACAGAAAGACCACAAATTAACAATCTAATGACATGTCACAAGGAACTAGAAAAGGAGGAGCAAACCAAATCCAAAGCCAGCATAAGAAAAGAAATAACTAAGTTCAGAGAAGAACTAAACAAAATGGAAAAAAAAATTACAAAGGACCAATGACAAAAAAACTTGGTTCCTTGAAAAGATAAACAAAATTGATAGCCCTCTAGCTAGATTAACCAGAAATAGAAGAGAAAGGACCCAAATAAGTTCAATCAGAAATGATAAAGGAGATATTGCACCTGATACCACAGAAATACAAAATATCATCCATGAACACTATGAAAATCTCTATGCACATAAAGTCAGAACATAGAGGAAATAGACAATTTTCTGGAAACGCATACCCTCTCAAGACTCAATCAAGAAGAAATAGAACTCCTGAACAGACCAATAATGAGCAAAGAGATTGAGGCAGTACTAAAAAATTTCCAGTGAAAAAAAGCCTTGGACTGGGTAGATTCATAGCTGAAATTTACCAGACCTACAAAGAAGAGCTGGTATCCATACTGCAGAAATTATTCCATGACACCGAGAAGAAGGGAATCCGCCCCAACTCATTCTACAAGCCAGTATCACCTTGATACCAAAGTCAGGAAAGGGCAAAACAAAAAAAGAAAACTACAGACCATTATCCCTTACGAATATAGATGCAAAAATCTTCAATAAAATACTAGCAAACTGAATTCAAAAGCACATCAAAAAAAATAATTCACCATGATCAAATGGGCTTCATTCCAGGGATGCAAGGATAGTTCAACATATATAAAGGAATAAATGTGATTTACCACATAAACAGAAGCAAAAACAAAGGCCATATGATCATCTCAATAGATGCAGCAAAAGCATTCGACAAGATTCAGCACCATTTCATTACAAAAACTCAACAAATTAGGCATAGAAGGAAGATGTCTCAAAATTATAAAGGCCATATATAACAAACCCACAGCCAACATCACACTGAATAGGGAAAAGCTGAAAGCATTCCCACTATGAACTGGAACAACAAAAGAGTGTCCACTGTCACCACTTCTATTCAACATAGTGCTGGAATTCTTAGCCAGAGAAATCAAGCAAGAGAAAGAAATAAAGTGTATCCAAATTAGGAAAGAGAAGGTCAAACTTTCATTTTTTGCTGCTGATAGGATCTTATACCTAGAAAACCATAAAGATTCCACCAACAAACTCCTGGAATTGATAAATAAATTCAGCAAAGTCTCAGGTTACAAAATCATTGTACACAAAGCAGTAGCATTTCTATATATCAATGACAGTCAAGCTGAGAGTAAAATCAAAGACTCAATACCATTCACAATAGCTACAGAGAAAATAAAATACCTAGGAATATACTTAACCAAGGAGGTAAAAGATCTCTACAAAGAGAAATACAAAACACAGAGGAAAGAAATTGCGGAAGATAAAAGCAAATGGAAAAACATATTATGCTCATGGATTGGTAGAATCGACATTGTTAAAATGCCCATACTACCCAAAGTAATTTACAGATTCAATGCAATCCCCATCCAAATACTAATGTCATATTTCACAGATCTAGAAAAATAATTCCATGCTTTGTTTGGAACCAGAAAAGAGTCTGAATAGCCAAAGCAATCTTAAGCAAAAAGAACAAATCTGGAGGCATCACATTAACCAGACTTCAAACTATACTACAAGGTTATGGTAACCAAAATAGCATGATATTGGCACAAAATAGAGACTAGACCAATGCAACAGAACAGAGAACCCAGATATCAAACCATCCACATAAAGCCAACTGATCTTTGATAAAGCTGACAATATTCACTGGGGAAAATAAGCCCTATTGAATAAATGGTGCTGGGAAAATTGGATAGCCACATGCAGAAGAATGAAACAGAATCCGTATCTCTCACCACTCACAAAAATTAATTCAAAATGGATAAAAGATTTAAATGTAAGGCATGAAATCATAAGAATTCTAAAGGAAAATGTAGGAAAAGCTCTTCTAGATATCAGTCTAGGCAAAGGATTTATGAAGAAGACCCAGTGTCAATCATAGCAACAACAAAAATGAATACATGGGACTTGATCAAGTTAAAAAGCTTCTGCACAGCCAAAGAAACTATCATTACAACCTACAGAATGGGAGACAATATTTGCAAGCTATACAACAATAAAGGGCTAATAACCAGAATCTACAAAAGACTCAAACAAATCAGCAAGAAAAAAACAAACAACCCCATTAAAAAGTGAGCAAAAGACATGAACAGAAGCTTTTAGAAAGAAGATACACAAATGGCCAATAAACATACGAAAAAAATGCTCACCATCACCAATCATCAGGGAAATGCAAATTAAAACCACAATGAGCTAACACCTTACCCCAGTTAGAATGGATTTTATTAAAAAGTCCCAAAACAATAAATGCTGACATGGATGCAGACAGAAAGGAATGCTTATACACTGTTGGTGGGAATGACAATTAGCACAACTTCTATGGAAAACAGTATGGAGATTCCTCAAAAAACTAAAAGTAGACTTACCATTTGATCCAACAATCCTTCTACTGGGTATTTACCTCCCAAAAAAGAAGTCATTTTGTCAAAAAGACACCTGCACTCAAATGTTTATTGTAGCACAAGTCAGAATTTCAAAGATGTGGAATCAACCCAAGTGCCCATCAATTCATGAATGGATTAACAAAATGTGGTAAATATATACCATGGAATACTACTCTGCCATGAATAAAGATGAATTAATGTCTTTTGTAACAATTTGGATGAAACTGGAAACCATTATCCTAAGTATCTAAAGAATGGAAAAACAAACACCACATGTACTTGCTATTAAATTGAAACTAACCAATGAGCACACGTGTGCACAGAAGGAAGTAAAACTCAGTGGAAATCAAGCAGGGGGAAGGCAGAGGATGGGTGAAAACCTACCTAACAGGTACAATGAACACCATCTGGGTGATGGGCACACTTACAACCCCGACTCAAGCATTACAGAAGTAATCCAAGTAACCAAAAGCATTTGTACCCCCATAATATTTTGAATTTAAAAGAAAAAAGGAAATGAATGAAGAAAAAAAGTAGGACAGTCAGAGAAAGACTGCCAAAGAAGGTGAGACATCCACAATTAGGAAGGGATAGATGGTCCCAACAAGCTCTGCTTACCAAGATGCCTTAGCAGACCTCCATGTACACCTGATGGACTAGAACTTTGTCAGTGGCTATCCTAGTACAACGGTAGGTGGCAAGGTGCAGTTTAAACCAATCAAGATTCCCACCCTAACCCACCCCAGCCTCAACACATTACTGCTCCCAAAAATTGGAGTTTTGTTTTTGGAAGAAAAGAATGTGCTGTTCTTAAGCAATTGATAAAATAGATTTTGCCACAGTTGGGTGTGTTTATTATAGAAAAGTATCCATAAAGCATGGTTGTTTTTTCCACCCTTACCGGGCTAAATCCATCCAAAGTGACACACTTTCATGATAATTGAGTTACTATAATTGACTAACTTCCATGTCAGAGATACGAAAATGACAGGTGAGCCACTGGGCAAACATCCACCTGCCCGCTGGAAGAACCTAACCTTGTTTACAAGGTAGATAAGAGAAATCTGGTCTCATCTTGCTGAAGGCTCTCAGGGCAGCAACCAATAAAAAACCACTTGGCAGTTCAACCACTATATACTGTCACTGCCCCACACAATCCTAATGTCCCTTCCTTCACCACATGACTTGCATGAGGTTGACCAAGAACCATGATATATTGTATGGAAGTGCTTTCTAAATACCTAAGTTTTATTACGTGACCTGTGTGTGAGGACACTATTATACAATGCACACTTTACTCTCATCTTATTTGAGCCCAATCTATAAGGGAGGTAATGTTGTCACTATTTTATAGCTGGGGAAAATGGGGACCAGAAGATACAGACAGAAAATCATGGAACCAGAATTCCAATTTTGATCCGTGGGGCTCTTTCCACCAGTGGCTTATTATTTTCAGTTCAGAATCTCTCTCTCTCTTTCCCTCTCTCTCTCTCATACACACACACACACACGCACACACACACGCACATGCACACAGGCTATTTGGGGTCTTATAGTTTAGGGCGAACTATCAGAAAGTGAATAAAGTAACTGAAACAGACATAATTTTTTAAAAAGGAATTAAATGACTAAAGCTACAAGACTTTAAGAAACCAACAATCTTGAGACAGAGAAGCATACTGACGTTTTTGATAAATATGGAAAATCAAAGACATTGGAATTTTTCTTTTTTGGAAAATCAAAGACGTGGAAATTATGAAGAGAAAATTATTCTGCCTTTTAGAAACGAGGGTCAGGAGGGGGTGAGAGCAGCATAAGCTAAAGAACTAATTATAATAGAGCACATTTAGTCTCAGAGAGAATTATTTGATAACCAGAAAACACCACTTTATAAAGTTAGAGATTTAATACTCGTAAGTCCATTACAGATCGAACCTTTGCCATGCTGGAAATAACTGAGAAACAGAGGCATGCAATTGACCACTTTCTGGCTTCTTTGATTTCTCCAGGCTGTTTGAAGAGTTGAATTCGGGAAAGGATTTGAGATCAGGGCATACCAACCCTAACCATCTAATTGCCAATGAAGAAGAATGAAGTACTCTGCAATTATATGAAAGATGAAAGAGGTCCCAGGGATCAATTCTAACAGAAATTGTACTGGCATGGGATGAAAGCTTGATTGGTGACAGCCCTGACTATTAAGATACTGAGCCTGAGTTCAAAGGGAGGACAAGAGCAACTCTATGTTTGGCAATCTTTAGACAAGGTTACCACCCTCTACCAAGTACATGCCAATTTATTCAGATATGACATCCATTTCACGTATCCTTTCTTTACTCAGCAAAGGGAAAAGATGCTATCAAATTTGTTTACCATGACATCTACCTGGACTTGCCCTTAAATTTTGCATCCCAGTCATTATTTTGGCCATTGTCCAGTGACAGACACGTTTATGACAGAGGAGCATAGGATGGACTCGCTGTTCTGGAGCTGTAGGTGATTGGTCACCTTATGGAGCTCATTAACACCAAAAGTTGATAGAGCCTGAAAATGGAGGTATATTGCAAGCAGGTTTTTTTTTTTTTTTTGAGACAGAGTCTC